>JANAVB010022217.1:0-125153 GCA_029216955.1 Iris pallida | reverse complement strand
ATTTAGATAAATATGAACTATATTTTAAGTTAATCATAATTCTAAGTCTAATAGGAAAGCATCCCTATCTATTATATCATAACAAAGTAACTTCTATCAATTTAAATCAAATCCTATCTAATTTAGGAGATAAATCTGAAATAAATACCTATATAAACCCAATCCATCTCCCTTCCATCTGCCATAATTCGAAATTATTTTTAGTCCAATAGACTCTAAAATTCGCCATTAGAATTCAGGCCCGCTTTTTAGCAGCAAGAGCAACTTGGAACGACGATATCTCCTAGCTCCAAACTCCGTTTCGCCTCCAGTTATTTTAAAAGAAGCATATCGAGGTAAGGTTTCAAAAAACATATTTTAATAGACATATTTCGTTCTGTAAATTAATGCAACACTATTTGAGTATCGTGTCCAAAAATAAACGTGTTTCGGTATTTTTACAATTTCGAAGATTCCAGAAACGAAAATGCGATCCGTTTAGTTTTTCGAAAAGATGATACAAAAACCTATACCATATCCTAACTTCAAATATTATTAAATAAATGTAATATGTGCAGTATTAATTATAATTAGATATAGACTATTTTCAGCATCCGAAGTTGTTCCTACACCTTCCTCTTTGTGCGTTGTTGTTGATTCGTCGTCAGGACATCATCTTACCTCACTCGAACATCAGGCAAGTACACCTTGCCAAACTTTACAGTACTTACATGCTTTTCTATGCTGCTATTCTTTTATGCTCACTTGGTACATATTTCTCTTATGTTTCATATCATGGATACTTTCTAGTTTTACGTGCACGTAGATTATTACTCTTTCTTTTCTCTTGTTACTAGCCATATTTTTCTATCGTGTTCATGTCTAGTGATAGTATTGCTTAGCCTATGTCGTGTCCCTTTGACATAATTGAGATCGACTTGACTTGTTGACATCTTGACTTGACTTGACTCGTAGTTCTAGGCGAGGATCGTGTGATAGACGATGACTATACTTGACAACTCTCTGTTGTGAGCCCCCACTGAGCTGCGAAAGAGACTTACTATAGGTTGTGAGCCCCCACTGAGCTGTGATCTATAGGACGGTGAGTCCCCACCGAGCTGCGGTTTACTCCGATTTATTCTTAGTCATGTTTATCAGCACGATTTTCGACGGCATGCCACTTCCTTATATTTATTCTTATACTACTCTGCAGTCTTTATTTCTTGTACTATTTCCTATCCTTCCTTGCACGTTAAAACTATCAAAGTAGGCATGTATATTATGTGTCTTGCTAGTCCTCTGAGGATCTGGTGACCTCTCCAGCTTAGTTAGAGACGAGGACTACTCGGAGGTTTATGGTTCTGGAGTGGAGACAGGTGACATACCTTCGCAGGAGGACGAGATAGTGGCCGAGAACTTCTCTTGAGACATGTCTCTTTATTTTAGACTGATACATTATTTTCTTTCTTTTCATCGGTGGACATGTAGTTGATACTTTGTTTTTTTACTGTGGTTTCGGGATGTCTTACCCGCACAGTTACATTTCATGTTTCATGTTGGACAGACTTCTTTATTAGTATCATTTTATGGGACTTGATATCTCGTGTCTTATTTTCTGTGTGGATGAGATTAGCTGTACCTGTGACTTGTACTATATTCTGGGTTATTATCAAGATTTACAGCTTAAGCATTTCGCTAATGGACTTATTATGAGGTTTGGCCTATTGATGAAGTGTTGCTGGCATGTACCGTATCCTGGCCCAATATATATTTTAGGACTGGGGTGTTACATGTTTTGTGGTGTCCCATACAGATCAAGATAAATTGTTACTTTACCGTACCAAGCAAGCCTGCATATAGGATTAGAGTCTAGGATCTCATCCACATACTTGACTGCCTTCTCGCTTGACTCCTCAGTTGCATCTTGCTTGATCCCTTCTGTCGTGATTTGTGCCCTTTTTTCGTGATTGATAGAGATTAATAAGGTAAACCATACGAGGTGGACATGACCCATTGTCCCATCACCCTACTAGGTTAACTCTTGTAAGTTGGGCAGAATGCCTTACGACCTAACCTTGCTTATGACCTTAACCAAGTCTTAGACAAGTAGACGAGGACGAATGTATAGGTACCATCATAGAACATGACCTAGATTTTTAAGGACTTTGACCAAACTCTACTTCCTTTCAATCTTAATCTCACGTGCCTATGTTTTACCAACTTGACTAATGTTGCTACTATAAACTATTTTTGTAAGCTTATCCATCTATCGAACTTGTTCATGACTTATGCTATTGAGTGCGCGCTCACTAACATATTGTCTAATCAGAACCGGTGCATGATGGTCTGATCAACCGAGTGCATTTTGGTTCGCTTTTTACATATCGTTCTAATATGGATGGAGACATAGTTAAACTTGGCCTCTAGAGTCTCATCCACGACTGCCTTGGCAATTCTCTTTTAAACTATTCATGTCGCCTTTGGACCACGTATTCGTATTCGATAATAGCTTCTTCAAACTCTTAATAGTCTTTGTCTTTCACTTATTTGGAATGACAAAACGCTCGTACTTGATATCCCCTTAGTTGCCCCACCATCTATTGCCAAGATAGTTAGCCACCGACCAACCAATGGAACTATATCCCCATCTCGAGTTACTCGTCCTTTCCCTTGACCCTAGATTCATTATCGCGACCATCATTCACTCCCTAAATTAAATTCGTGATTTATTTCTATAGTTATTGAGATCACGATTTTCTAATGCATGTTTGTGTTGAACGTCGTGATTTGATCGATATACCATTGTACCGTCTCGAACCCCCTACTTATTCTTAATTTCGAGGACAAAATTCTTGTAAGTTGGGTAGGATGTAAAACTCCCAAATTTTACTATATATTTTTATTAATTAATTTTGGTATTGATTTTTATTTTGTTATTGTACCTCGAGTGCGAATGCGTAAAGACGTAAATACGAGATATTTGTTCATTCATAAACAAAATATTTTATTATGTTTTTCTTATGAATATAGAATAAATATGTTGTTTCAATATAGTATAAACAAATATTTTCATATCAAAAGAACATTTCACGATATTTGCCAAAAACTTTATCTTTTACTTTTATAAAAGATAATTTTATTTCTTGTTCAAATATAGATATTAATTTAGAAAACTATATTTTATGTAAATATCTTATTTGCATGGATGTACAAATTTTATTCATATTTTTGGATTTTCGAAATTATTTATTTTTATTATTTTTAGAAAAGATATTTTGAACTTATTATGGTAATTTAAACTTTGATTAGATTTTGTTGATTTAATTTAAATAAGTTTAATTTAAATATGGGAATCATCTATATTTAATTTAGATTTGAAATTATCTAGATTTAATTGAGTTGGATTTGGATTTGGATTGAATCGGTTTTAAAATAATTTAAATTAAAAGTAAGATTATCTAAAGGGGGTTTTAATTTTTCCTAATCCTTATCCCGCTAGGAGTTTCCACCCCCTATATATAGGGGAAGCCTCCATATTATTTTCCTCCACAATTATTCATCACAAATTTTTTCCACCACAGGAGAGTGCATCGTGTCGGTGTCCGCTTCCTCGTGTCAGCCGTGACGGCCTCGGGTCCGACCCGGGTGTCATTCCAATATAATATTTTACATATATTTAGTATAGTGCTCATTAGTGAATTTAGTATAAAAATATATAAAGCTATTTTTTAGTACATTAAGGATCTAAACTATATTATACAATTTTTCACAAAATTTTAGGATTTATTTCATAACTTTTATTACTTTTTACATGTTACTTATATTGTAAACTATTTACATAATATAGAATAAATGTCAAATTAGTATTAAATATTTTAGCTTGTATAAATGAGATTAGATGAATGTTGTTTAAATAAATATTAACTCTATTTATTATCTATAGTAATTTTAAATAATGTTATAGATAATTTAGATAAATATGAACTATATTTTAAGTTAATCATAATCCTAAGTCTAATAGGAAAGCATCCCTATCTATATTATATCATAACAAAGTAACTTCTATCAATTTAAATCAAATCCTATCTAATTTAGGAGATAAATCTGAAATAAATACCTATATAAATCCAATCCATCCCCCTTCTATCAGCCATAATTCAAAATTATTTTTTAGTCCAATAGAAACTCTAAAATTCGTCATTAGAATTCAGCCCCGGTTTTTAGCAGCAAAAGCAACTTGGAACGACGATATCTCCTAGCTCCGAACTCCGTTTCGCCTCCAATTTTTTTTAAAAGAAGCGTATCGAGGTAAGGTTTCCAAAAACATATTTTGGTAGACAAAATTCGTTCTGTAAATTTCTGCAACACTGTTTGAGTATCTAGTGTCCAAAAAATAAACGTGTTTCGGTATTTTACGATTTCGGGAGATTCGGAAACAAAAATGCGATCCGTTTAGTTTTTCGGAAAGATTATACGAAAACCTATACCATATCCTAACTTCATATATTAAATAAATGCAATAGGTGCAGTATTAATTATAATTAGATAATAGACTATTTTCAGCATCCGAAGTTGTTCCTACACCTTCCTCTTTGTGCGCTGTTGTTGATTCGTCGCCAGGACATCATCTTACCTCACTCGGACATTCGGCAAGTACACCTTGCCAAACTTTATAGTACTTATATGCTTTTCTATACTGCTATTCTTTTATGTCTCACTTGGTACAAATTTCTCTCCTGTTTCATATCATGGGTACTTTTAGTTTTACGTGCACGTAGATTATTACTCTTTTTTCTCTTGTTACTAGCCATATTTTCTATCGTGTTCATGTCTAGTGATAGTATTGCTTAGCCTCTGTCGTGTCCCTTTGACATAATTGAAATGGACTTGACTTGTTGACATCTTGACTTAACTTGACTCGTAGTTCTAGGCGAGGACCTTGTGATAGACGATGACTATACTTGACTACTCTCTGTTGTGATCCCCCACTGAGCTGCGATAGAGACTTACTATAGGTTGTGAGCCCCTACTGAGCTGTGATCTATAGGACCGTGAGTCCCCACTGAGCTGCGGTTTACTCCGATTTATTCTTAGTCATGTTTATCAGCACGATTCTCGACGGCATGCCACTTCCTTATATTTTATTCTTGTACTATTTCCTATCCTTCCTTGCATGTTAAAACTGTCAAAGTAGGCATGTATATTATGTGTCTTGCTAGTCCTCTGAGGACCTAGGGATGTCGCCAGGCTTAGTTAGAGATGAGGACTACCCGGAGGTTTATGGTTCTGGAGTGGAGACAGGTGACGTACCTTTGCAGGAGGACGAGATAGTGGCCAAGAACTTCTCTTGAGACATGTCTCTTTATTTTGGACTGATACATTATTTTCTTTCTTTTCATCGGTAGACATGTAGTTGATACTTTGTTTTCTTTTAACTGTTGTTTCAGGATGTCTTACCCGCACAGTTACATTTCATGTTTCATGTTGGACATATTTCTTTATTAGTATCATTTTACGAGACTTGATATCTCGTGTCTTATTTTCTGTGTGGATGAGATTAGCTATGTACCTGTGACTTGTACTATATTCTGGATTGTTATCATGATTTACAGCTTAAACATTTCGCTAATGGGCTTATTATGAGGTTTGGCCCATTGGTGAAGTGTTGCTGGCTTGTACCGTATCCTGACCCAATACATATTTTGGGACTGGGGTGTTACAGTTAGATAGGCATGTTTTTTGTATCTTGCTAGTCCCCTGAGGACCTGATGATCTCTTCAGGTAGTTGATTGCACGGAGTTAGTTAGCTGATCATGATGGTAGTTGATTACTTTAGACTCAGGTATCGTTCATGATTACATATTTATATCCGTTATTTGCACTCTGCTTGTTAGTCTAGTTTTATAGACTCATGTTATTTCTTTTGAGTCTAATCGGACATATATGCTAGTGGGCTGCAGACCATGAACCATAATGTTCATTCTTGTTTTATATTCTTCTTGTGGATTGAGATATAGTTTAACTTACCATATTAGACATGATACCCCATTCTGGACAGCGTATACGTATTCGAGTTGGGCTGGAGTCCACTTGATACGTAGCTGGCTTGCGCTCGCATCCCGAAAAGCGGGTGCGAGTCGTGACAATTATTTTACAAAAAGAACAATCCACCTACCCTACATTACTTCAGAAGCTCAAATTGTATATTTTTTTACCAAGACACACCCCTTAGATCGGTTCGACTTTTTCGTATCCAAACTCAATATGTTTTCTAAACCATCTTGAGTTTGAGGGGGGATGTTAAGGAAAGAGCTAACTATTCATAGTTGTATTGCTCATTTCATAATTTCTTTTCTAGAAATATTATCGTTGTACATTAAACTCAACAAATTCTAGTGTGACATGTTAATAATAGAGGTACCAGAGGCGATACTGATGAACGATCTCCTGTCTGGATTAAAGGTCGAGAATGGACAGGCGGAGCTAAGAATGATGTGGTAGACGCTTACTTGAAGCAGTCAGAAAAGGAACTTGAGGCCTTCTTGAACTGCTGAAGGGATCAAAAGATAGTCGAAAGAGGGATATTGTTCGAGGCTCGACACACAACTCCTTGTTCTCCGGCATCTGGGTCTCCTCCTTATATATACACATAGCACCTGGAGGAGCTCTCTCGTCCATGATTGGAATTCCGTACGAGGGGCGAGAAGTAGGAGGAAGAGGACGATGCGGATGACGTAATTGTATAATGTTTTGAAGAAAAATGATATTTTATCCATAGTTTGTAACCACAGGCATGACTGCAAGACCACATGGTAGCACCCCCTTAAAATTCGGACTGGGATGCCAATGGTAGGCCACCACGTGGCTTGCGATCGTGCATGCAGCCACAAACAATGGGCAAAATAATTGTCCTTTTTGGATTTAGGAGAGGAAAGTTTGGAACAAAATTTAGGTATCTAACCCTTTAATATAATCAAGGATTGATATTAAATCTAGAATCCTAACCATTCCTTATCACTAATGTTGAATCCAATAGTGTAAGGCAATTTTTGCTCATTTGCTATTTTGTTACCATGCTAATTGGAAATATAGGCATTTGAAATTTTGATTTGTGATGTAGGCTTGTAGCTACGTTTAATATTTATAAAATTATATTTATTTCACTTTATTACATTTGTATATTTTGTTACTTTATCTACACTTTGACTGTCAAAATTTGTTGTTAAAATTTACAAAAATTCCAATATCGATCCATTATGTAAATGACCTTAAAACCAAATTAACCATTAGATTGACCTAGTATTCAAAAATTGAACCATTTTGGTTAAGTTCACTTCGTTTTACAAAATTGCTGTTCGATTCAATTTTCAATAAAACAGTTTGATTGAAGTCCAATTTTTATAAATTTTGATTCGATTAAACTGAACGTACAAAATGCCCAACCCTAGGTAACATTCTTTCAGTAACAACTTTTGTCTTATGAATTCTTCTCATCCATTAGGGGGTTGTTTGGATGATTGTAAGTCCTTAAAACTGTGAAAGTGTCACTTTGAACATGTTGTAATGCAGTGTACTTCCAACATGTATCACTTTTCAAAATATGTTCCGATACATAGATTTTTTTCACCGCAAGTGCGGAGTTTCAAAAGAATTGGACTTTCAATGTTTGGATGTCGCATCCAAGTTGCTCTCCTCCTCCCTCCACCTCCCCTGCCATGTCATCTCTCCCTCATCCCTAACTACGCCCTCCTCTACCTTATTTTTTTAGTTTGCCCCTCTTGCCACTCCCCTCCCTGATCTCCTTCCTTGGACCATCGCCGACTCCCAGATGCTTTCCATCTTCTTCTACCACGTATCCTTCCGGGGTAAAGAATAAGAAGGAGCTTCGGCTTTGTTGTGAGGTCACCTCTCGCCACCGTGTTCGATACTTCACTCCACTGTGTGCCGACTGATAAGGAGATATAGGGGGTTAAGGAGGCAACACGACCTTTCTGTCGCAGCCTGTCGAGGACGACCCACCCGTTAAGGACCTCTCACCTCCACAGCCTCCTTAGTAGCTAGCCGACCCATCGAGGTCGCCCCCTGCCACAGACCCGTCCGTTAAGATCTCTCGTGTCCACAACATAATATCACCAAAAATCACTTGCAATGCATTTTCTCCACTTTTTTGCTGCAGGTGAGAAGTAAAAAAGAGAGGACAAACACTGGTTTATGTCAGAGATTCCACACTTGCAACGCAGTTGCATGTGTGAACCAAACACTGAAGGTCATCCTTTCAATGGATAGGTGCATGTGTTTACCAAACATTGAAGGTCATCCTTTCAACGGACAATTACAAATTAAAATAGCCACTTGCAAGCAACCAAATAGCCCTTAGAGTCAAACTAAACTACCTTGTTTGATGGTGGGACCGTCGACTACCATGCATAGAGTTCGAGTCCCTTGAACACCCAAATAAAAGGGCAATGCTAGGATTACAACCAAATGGTTTTGAAACCATTTACAACTGCCACATGGTGGATGCCATTTGGTTCCCTCTCCCTATCTGATGTAGGGAGGAGAGGAAAAGCAATTGACAACCGCCATGTGGTGGTTGTAAAAAAAACAACCTTATTTTGATTGTAATCCTAGCATTATTGCAAGTAAAACAACCCCAGTCCCTCCGCCCAGGGTAGGCTGGGATGACCCGGGTTGTAGCCCAGGCTTCCCAAAAAAAATTAAGTTAAGCACAGCCTTTAGGATTAAGCCCATGCCCAATAGCCCAATAGCCCTCTAACCCTCTAACTTCTAGCCTAGGGTCCTCTCCTCCCTAACCCGAGTCTAAATCCCTAAATTTTATTCCTCTCCTCCTCCCCGCACTCACAGTCGCAGACTCGCAGCCACGCTCCGCCACCCACTGCCCCGTCGTGTTCCTTCTCCTCCGGTTACGATCCTCGCTAGTTTCCCCGACCTGGCGCCTTCGGTGGCCTGGCCCTCCCTCGGACCGCGTCCTCAAACACTCCAATGCAAGGTAAAGGTTTCTTCTTTCTCTTCTTCTGTCATGACCGGCTTTGCTTTTTGGGATACGAGTACGTGACCAAGTCCAGCCTATGCTGCAGCATCTGTCACGACTCGCACCCGCTTTTCGGATGCAAGCACGTGAGCAAGCCAGCTACGCATCAAGCGGACTCCAGCCCGACTCGAATACGTAAACGCTGTCAAGGCTAGGGTATACTGCCAAATCATGGCAATTTAATCTATATCTCAAATCCACAATAAGTGTACGAAACATGAATGAACACTATGGGTCGTGGTCTGCAGCCCACTAGCATATATGTCCGATAAGACTCTAAAGGAAATAACAAGAGTCTAAAACTGAATCAAAAAACAGGATATCTCATGATAAGGTATGAAAGTACGAGATGGTAATAAACACAATAACGATACCTGAATCCCGCAAGCGTATCATCACATCTGTCATCCAGAACCACTAGCTAACACCATGCAATCGCTAAACCTGAAGAGATCATCAGGTCCTCAGGGGACATAGCAAGATACATAAAAACATGCCTATCTAGCAGTTTTTATGCAATAAAGAAAATATTGGAAATAAATAGGAAAAGTCCAATCAATACGAAAGCACGACTATACACGACTAGAAGAACCACTACGCCTAAACGAACTGTTGGAGGAGAACAAGTGAATACGATGTCACAACGTCAATGGATAATCAATCAAATACTCAAACCCTCGCTCCTAGTGTGGACTCGTAGGTTTGAACAACTACTAACCCTCGTCCCGAGTGTGGACTCTCTGGTTAGTTTACGGCAAGGCACTCTCGTCCCGAGTGTGGACTCTCTGGTGCAAGTATAACATCCTCATCCCGAGTGTGGACTCTCTGATGTAAACACCCTCGTCCAGTGGATTCTCTGGTGCAAGTCAAGTCAACACCCTCGTCCCGAGTGTGGACTCTTTGGTGCAAATAATCGACATCCTCGTCCCGAGTGTGGACTCACTGATGTAAACAGATCAAGGCAAACACCCTCATCCCGAGTGGACTCTCTGGTGCCAAGGAAACAATAACAAGGATTTAGCAGTTCAATTACACGTGCTTGTTCTATGACACGACTCAAGCAAGGTACTGGTGAGACAAGGTACGACTCAGTCAAGACACAGTCAAGTCCAGTATAACTACACTGTCAAGTCAAGCAAGACCATAAACTGGTAAACACGGTATATAGAAACTAGATAAATCAAGTCAACTAGAGAGCTAATAAATCATATAAAAGCTATAACAAATAAAGTATCTAATGATAATACAATAATAACATGAAAACTATAAACATGGAATTAAACTGTAGAGGGAGGCAAGGTATCTTGCCTGTGGTCCTTGCACAAACCGTAGTCACAAGTCGAGGATGAGAGGATGCCGATCTAGGAGCTGTCAACCTATAACACATATCGCACCATGAATCGTGCACGAAAACTATAAATCAATTCTAATGTTCTAGTTCTAAATTCATGGAATAGTGGCTAGTTGGGTTACTAATCTAATAATAATTAATTCTGGAATAATTCACTTAAAAACCTAATTTAACCTAATAATAATATGAATATAATCTAAACATGCAAGTTTGGCCATCAAAGTCGTGTTTCCCAATTTTGGAAACTATGGCACGCAAATCGAGATGTACCGTTGACTATCTAGTCAAACGCTACGAACTCTAGATTTTGAAAGTTCACCTTGGTAGATTTTAGCACCACGAGTGCGCTGGAATCAACCGTGCCATAAAATCATGCTTTGGTCAAAAGATATCGCCGTTATGGCTAATCGTGACCAAAACGGTGATCAACCGGTCAATTCTGAGTTTAACAGAATAACTAAAATACTAGATAAACGAATTAATTTCTGGAAAACATATATGCCGTAGATCTCTGTGTTAGATTTCTGAAACTTCAAACGGTTCATGATTTCGATTTCTGGTTCTCCCAGAATCTCGAAAACACCGAAACGTGTCAAGTTTCGGACAACCGACACTCTACGAATTTTCCAAAAATTTAGGAATAATATCTATGAAAATAAATTACATATTCAGAAAGCTTACCTCGATACGAATCCAACAAAAAAAGGGACGCGAAAAGCATGTCGGAGTTGGCGGGAATCACTTCGGGAATTCGGAAACCATAGATGAGTTCTCCCACAAAAGGTGGCTAAAAATTTAATTAGGATTTCAAATATAATAATATATATATATAGGAGAGAGAGGGCGGTTTAGCCTGGGCGCCGACAGGTGGGCCCCCCTGGGTGAATTTCTGGGTAATTAATTATTTTAATTCAGAAATTTATTTAAAAATCATTTTAAGTCCAAATAAATCAAAATAAATTGCAGAAAAATCCAGAAAAATTCTAGAAAATTCTAGAAAATATTTCTAAGTGTCTAGTGTCTAAATAAAATATTATAACACCAAATATCATCATGTGACCTCACAGTAAATTTCCAAAGCCTATAAAATATAATTTCTATAGGTTTTAATCATATAAAAATTCCCAAAAATTTTAAAAAAATCCAAAAAAATTCTAAAATATTCTAGAAAATATTTCTAACCTCCTAGAACCTAAATAAAAATAACTTGTCTCAAAGTAGTCCCAAATGACCTTATAGTAATTCATGAAAGTCAATAAAATAATATAACATGTTTAAACCCTATCTAGAGATCATGTGACCACAAGATGGTCATAAATCACATGTGGGCTTAGTCACAACTCCTATGATCATAGAAAAATTAAATGTAAACTAATCAAATAAAAAAATAAAAAATATCACAAAATTTCGGGAAGAGGAGTTACAGCATCGGCGGTAGTACGCTGTCTATGATAACAATAGTACACAATAAGTACAACACGCTATATATCATCCACAATTAAGCCATCAATATTAACCCAAAATATCATATTTAATAGTCTCAATATAATAATGATCAAATAATCTATTACAACTCAGAAAAGTTTCGAAAACAAACCCGGATAGCAAAAAAAAAAAACTAAACTCTATAACTATAACTACTAACTAATGCGAATCCATAAGGAAGGAAATATGCTAATTCGCATCAGTGCTGGAACCGGGTACACCAGTGATGTCAGGGTCGCCAACATACTCACCGTAGACCTCGGGGCAAATCTCATCGTCTAAAGCTAAAAAAATAGTTATCCAGTCATGATTGGAGCAAGATCACCATAACACTACATTACACAATATAGTATACAAGCATGAAGAAATGATAAAAGGAAAGTAACTGAAGATAAGTATACATGACATTGTATGATAAGGAAGTACCTCTGAGACATGATAACAATATGAAGGTAGACTTTAAATACCACTAAGACATGATAACAATAAGAAGGTAGACTTGATGAAAGAAGAACAATAGACAATAGAGCAACAATGATTAAGTCACGTGTATTGTGTGTTTTAGAATACCAACTTTCGGCATGTAGACGGCTTGGGATATCCGTCAATCATACGTGGGGTGCATGACTGATATTATGCAATCAATTTATAGGGGGTTTGTATTCAATTCGTTGACCATATGCTTACTTGTTGTATTCTCCCACCCGACTCACTCACAATACATGTCCACTACGATAAACATTAATACGATAAACTGTAAATAATAGGAAACAATGAGTAAGACATGAACATGTATGTATACCCTAATGATTCTAACTCTCGTGTACAGTAGTAATCATGAACAATGACAACATGAATCATAAGGGAGGAATGGTGAAAAGACAACACGATGGTACATGCAGTGTAAAATAAAGGAAACATAGGTCATAGTGATACTTGCCTTCTCCGATAGATGATGAAATCACAACTCAAGACGTCGTAGCCCGATCTACCCGTCACAAAAACAACCATAAGTCAGATCAACGATTCCCACTCTAAGAATTCTAGAAAGTGGCTAATAGGTTAAACCTAATTAATCATACTCTAATTCTGAAATAAATCATCTAAAATTCTCTTTTAACCTATTTAATTCTGAAATAAAATCTAAACACAAATATTTGGCCAAGGAAAGTTACGGTTCCAAATTCGGGACCTGTGGCACACAAACCGAGACATACTGTTGACTAACTAGTCAAACGTTATGCCTTCAAAAGTTTGAGTGTGCAATATGGTAGATTTCAGCGCCACGAGTGCATTGGAATCAAGCATGCCGTAAAATCACAATTTGGCCAAAAGTTATCGCCATTATGGCTAACTGTGACCAAATCGATGAATTGTCGACCAAATCTGACTTATACGAATAAAATAAAATACTAGATAAAACTATGAATTTCTAAAAATATTATAAGTTGTAGATCTCAGTGTCAGATTTCCAAAACTTCAAACAGATCACGAATCGGAGCTCGGGATCACTAGAAATTTCGAAAACCGTACGACTCGTCGATTTTGGACAATCAACACTCAAATAATTATCCAAAAATTCGAGAACAAAATTCCAGAAAATAAAGTAGATATTCGGAAACCTAACCTCGATATGCTTCTAGAAAAAAACGGCGCATGAAAAGCTCTTCTAGATTGGCGGCAATCACTTCGCAAAATCAAGATCTCTATTGAACTCTCCCGCCCAAAGGCTGCTGGAATTTTCTAGGGTTTACGAAATTAACAAAAATTAAATAAAAATCAGAAAAATCCTAAAAATCCCAAATAAATCCCAAAAATTCCTGAAAATTCCTAAAAAAATCTAGAAAATATTTTTAGGGTTCTAGAGCCCAAATAATTTATTTGGCCTCAAAAATACTCTCGGGTGCTCTCAAATAAATCCTAGAAGCTTAAGAAAATAATAAACCATATATAAAATTATCTAAAAATTCCAAAAAAATACAAAAAAATTTAAAATAGTAAAATAACCCCTTAGGGACCATAGTGACTTCATATGACCTATAGTCTAAGTGTGCACCCTTGTGAGCTCAATTTAATTCTCTATTTACCTATGTTTCAAACCATTCTATAAATAATAATAATAAACAAAAATTAAAAAATGCTCTCCAAAATAAATAAATAAATTTAGGGAGACAAGTGCTACAAACTATCCCCCTTAAAAGATTTTTGTCGTCAAAATCAAACATCACTAACAGTATAATATAATACATAACTCTTACAAGCAATAATTCGTAAACTACGTCACGGAGAGAGATAATGGCTAGGAACATAAGGGAAGTGGTCAATAATATTAAATCAACAAAGCATACTACGAACTAACTAAGCATGCATCCTATCTAACAACTAAAACTAAAGAACGCTTTCAAGAAAACATATTTAAGTTACCTATGTCTTGGGGTTGAGTCACAGCCACAAATGCTTGTCCTTGTCCTTGACGTTGTGCTCCTCTGGACTGTTGTTGCGAAACTGACTTATGAGCTGGTGCATTGGGGCGTTCTCGCACTTGGTGGTCTGGTGATCCACAAAGGAGACAAAGTCCTAATCTCTTCCTATAATGGTCCCACTTGTGTCCTTCTCTTCCATAATAATTACACTTAGGCTTGGGTCGGATAGGCCATTTTGTGGCTGGGGTGATACTATCCTAGTTGGAGGATGATGTTGCTGCTGGATTTGAAGGGTCTTTTGAGAATTATTAGGACGTTTTGATGGTTCTTGATGACTACCATCTCTACCTCTCTTTTGGGAAGCTACTTTTGCTTTAGGATGGATTCTTGACGCCTAGCTGCATTTAAGATATTTGTATAGGATGTTAGATCTACTGACGCTGTCAAACTCTGCAACTTGTAATTCAACCCAGAATGGAACTTCTCGCCTTCTCTTCTTCTGTAGATACAAGAGTAGGAGCAAACGACTCAAACGACTAAATTTTGCATCATATTCATCCACCGTCATGCTTTCCTGTTCAAGTCGTATTAACTGATCCCGCAACTCCCTTCGAACTATCATAGGGAAGAACACGGTATTGAAGAGGTCCTTAAACTCTTTCCATAACACATTCTTGCCCAACCATCTTTTTTGTGCAGCCCCCAATGATGTGCATTGTCCTTGAGCTATAACTTCACTGCTTTTATCCTTTTCTCCGGGGCAGCTCTGATGCCTCTAGTAGTATCTATATCTCCAATAGCCAGTTGGTGACTTCTATAGATTTTCCGAGCCACTAAAGGGAGGTGGGTTCATCTTGCGAAACCATCAATAGTACCCACACAATCTTGTCGTGTTTCTACGCTCCTCCCCAGAACATTTGCATGTCTCTGTTGAGTCTCCATAGCATTTCTGAACGTTGTCAAATTTTTATAGCGTTTTGAGTGCCATAAATGTGCTACACAATTTCATATCTGAATAATTTGTTCTGTATCACATGCAATTAACCTGTGCATTATAAAAATTTATGCTGAATTGCAAGCTTGATTTCAACAATTTCAATTGTAACTTCCATTTCGATCTATCTAGATATAGAAAAGGTTTTCCAAAATAAATAAATTCATACATTTTTTATTAAAACATTCAAAATATACAAAAAGTTGTTGTACGCCTAAAGTGATCGAAATAGTAGTCCAAAATAAATTTTTCATGTAAAGAGAATCCAAGATGTACAAAATATTTGTAACCTAACGTAGTCCAAAATTCAACTAAACCATTCCATTTCCATACAAAATATTCGTAGGCCAAAAGCAGCTCAATCGACTCTTTCCTTCTAGCTTATATCCACACCATCAAAATTTATACGCCAACCTACACAAAATTGAAAAGAAACACATTAGCATTATTATATAAAAAATAAGTTCACACAAGATCATGTATCCATGTATTCCATAAACATTTATTTTTATTGCATTTGTATTCCAGTATTCCTTCTATTTTTCTTCTTCAACTTGTTCTCACTTAGAAATGGCAGTTGGCAGCTAGTATATTTGAAGTTCGTAGTTCAATTTAAGGAAGAGGCTTTTGATAGAGGACGTGTTCTTATTCGACAGTCCATTAGCCCATTTAAGTTACTGGTTTTTATTTACCAGCTTTGCGATATTTAGTGGGTGTGACTTCGATTTTATTGTGTGACTTCGGTTTTATTTACCTGCTTAGGATTACTTTTATTTGGAAAATTTGTTGCTGGCAAAGGAATCTTTTATAGTCTATATGCAAATTTGAAATTGTATTTATGCTCATTTTCATTTTCCCAAGCATTTGTCAAATTTCTAAAATCTCTCATGGACACCGAACTTTTAAACCCGACCTAATTATTCCTAAATGCCAAATTTGTGGATATACTTGCAACCATGATTCCAACCCTATTTTCCAATTAAGCATATGGAGAGTAACACCTTAATATCATATGCATAAGGTAACTTGATAAAAAAAACTATATTCTTCCTAAAATAAAATAAAACATAAGATCAGATGCAAAGGGGCATCAAATACAACAAAGAAGCATATTCCTACATACGCATACTTTAGAGTAAGATCAACAAACAATATATTAAAGAAAGTCTACATGAAATGGTCATCTCAGTAGAAGAAGAAAAAGAAACCTAGTGTTTTACTGCCAAGTGAAGCAAAGTTTAATCTGATACTGTTTACAGGATAAAATTAGAAATGCCAAGAAGAAAGAGCATTCTCTTGTCAGAATGAATAGTAGTTAAAACACAAAAAAATAGCTAGCAGAATGAAACATGTCTCCAGCTAAAAATATTTCACATGTGAGGGTAGTGGTCGTGTGAGCATTAATAAACTGACTGGCAAAATGACTAAGTCTTACCTCCTTGAACTTTTCAAAGTACGGAGTATCCAGCACGTTATTGACCTCCAGTATAAAAAAGGCTTCCATTTTGTATAGTATGTTCCACTGGACACCTATAAACCAGGTATGCGCCTGAAGTTCACAGAATGTTAAAATCAACTTTGAGACAAGATAAGAAAGCCTAATAAGTTCAAACATGTATCTCATAAGCTACTTTGTCCTCAGAAATTTCACTTGTATATCATTACAAAGATCGATATATGAACATAATAGATACAGCCGAAAGTTCTAAATAAGGTTCCGTTATATACCTATTACAAAGACTGATATATGAACATAACAGATAATTTAAGGTCCAAGTGAATATAAAGTGCCAATAGCATTTGCCAAAGTCACTCTTTGTTTCCGAGGCCAGATTTGAATACCAAAGTCCAACATACAAATAAGTGAAGTAAAGTTGTGATTCTAGTTCTTACCATCATGGGAAAGACAATATTCTGAGTCTCCAAAAATTAGCCAAGTTAGTTCCAAGTGAATATTGTAGTAACTTGCTAAAATGTAAGAGTACATACTTTTCTCTCCTATATGTATCAGATGCAAAAGTACTAGTAAATGGAAATTAAATTTCTAAAACACATTTCCTGATAAGAAAGTAAACGATGAATAAACAGATAATTTAAGGATTATTTGACCAAATGATTTTGCAACAGTTTTAGCATCTACAATATTTGTATCAGTTGATGCATCAGCTTTTTAATTGTTCTCTATGCTTGGAGTCAGAGGATGATATACAGGTGAAGGCAAAGGATGAGGGTTACTTGCCGCAACAAGTACACAATGCTTTTGCGCAGCATGATTTTGATGTTTTGGATTTCCATTTTGAGTCACTGAAAACATCTGAAACAGACATGATTGATGGATATTTTATATGCTACCTACAATATAGAGACACAAGGACAAGTTCTCAAAACTTATCACATGACCACTTCACAGGCAATAGCTGGAGGTATGGTTATCCAGAGTGGTGAAAGTACATATGGTTGACAGATGGTGATTTACAAATCAAATGAGACAGTTATCTTGTGAAAGTGTTTTCGTCATTATATGGATATGATTTATTAATATTGAAAATTTAGACAAGTTTATATGATGATTATATCGATCAGCTATAGGAGTTGTGATTTGAGACCCGAAGTACTTCGAGTTTCAGATCACAACATAGGTGGTCAAGCATATCAATATCGCAGATGGTTCTCTATGAGCATAGAAATAAACAAAAAAACTTTCATGTCACCATAGTATAGAATAATTAGCATGTAGCATCTGACCTTAGCAGGGTGATATCCTATAGCAAAGAAATTAAACAGATACTATTTGTTAATGTTTAAACTAATTGTGCACCTTGTAGACAATTGCTCATTATGTTAGCCAAAACTGAATGAGCATTGAATAATATGAATTCACCGTAAGCTTATTTACAACAGATAAACCTCAAAAGTAAGAAAAGATTTAGTGCAGACAAAATGGCTAGAGGGTAAGATTATCTATTTTAGATTAGATGGCCAATGTCCTCCAGATTTGTTACAGCAAAAGCAGTAGAAAATATCAAAAAAATTAATGTCGTTCATGCATTTAGTACCTCTCGTGTTCATTGATAGGTTTGGTTTTCGTTGGTCCTTCTGGTGGAAAATTGTGGTCTTTTTTAAAAATCCAAACTTGTCAACTAGAATTAGAGGTGGGACTGGTCCAGGTTCAAACTCATTATTTCCTCTTTCTATTTCCATTGCACTAGCAAATACAAAAACCTTTCACTAAATATAAAGTAGAGATAACTCACTACACCAAAAGAGGGATTTGCCAACATAAGTTTTTTGGATTACCAACAGTTTTTTTCCGTTACTGATTACTAACGGTTGAAAACTGTTAGGAACACAAAAAACCGTTAGTATAAATGGTAAAAACTTAAACTTAATTAAAGGACAAATTAAAGGACAATTATAAAAAAAATTTGTGTGCCTGCACGTGATTGAAAGTGTTATGGGGGAAACACTTTCATTCCCCCTTTTTTTCGAGTGCCCTAATTTCTTCTCCGCGCGCTGCTGTGTTCGATCTTCTCTAATTTCTTTCTTCTCCGCTGGTGAAGCCCTAAGCCCTAAACCTCCGAGCACGTAATTTCTTCTCTTCTCCGCTGGTGAAGCTTCTTTCTCCCGTGGTAAAGCCCTATAGCTCCGAGCACCTCTCTCGTTCTCTCCGCGTGTTCTTCTCTTCTCCCATGGTTGAAGCCCTGAAGCTTGTTCGCTGGAGAAGCTTCTTTCTCCTATGGTGAAGCCCTAAAGCTACGAGCAACCCTCTTATTCTCTAAAGGTAACACTAATTTTAGGGGAATTATTTTTAATTGACCCTAAATTTTGGGGAGGATGTTGATTATATAAATTGGATAGAAAATACTAAAGAAAAGGAAGGGATCGAGAAAGGTATTGTTCTTTTTATTAGCGGAATATTGGCTTTCGATATTTAATTGACCCTAAATTGGCTTTCGATATTAAAGATCACATCAATACCGAATTCTTCGGTACTGTTTTAGTAATCAGTAATCCAATAGAACAATACCTTGTTGATTTAACCTTTGTTATATATCTGTTCTTTGTATTGTTCTTATTTTATCCTTTCTATTTGCAGAAGATTGGAATTGTTCTCTTCTCCCCTCTTTTTTTTAAATTTTTTGGAGCAAGGTATTGTTCTTATTGTAATTGATATGCTCGTTTATTTATGTTTAATCAATCAAGAAATTAAGAACGTAAAAATGGCTTGATTTAATTGTTGCGTTATAATTGGCATGTAGATTCATGCTTGAAATTTGGCCATTGACCTTTATTTATCATAATCATGGCTTAATAGTCACTCATTTAACATTATCAGTTATGTTGATTATATAAATTGGGTGGGAGTTTTCGGATATTGGAGGAATGGAGTATGCTCGTGTTCTGCTTCCCCCTTTGGAAGCATTGTGCAATATAGAGGAAACTTGTGTCAGGGAAAATCTTAAATGATTTAAATTGAAATGTTTTTCTAGTTCAGTATTCTATTCGATTGCATTTAATTATATTTTCTATGGCTCCCATTGTATGTTTCTTTCAGTTATAATTGAGGATTTAGTCACTGTAGGCGGTAAAGTTTTATGGAAACTGTTATTTCAGACATGCTATTTGCTTTGTAGTTAGTATATCAATATCTTAGACTTTGCTTCCATGACTTACTTGCTTACCGAAACGTCCAAGCCATTTGTTATTGTTAATATCTTAGACACTTGTGCATGAATCTGTCAATTCTGTTTTTTTATATGTTCCAAATTTCAAGTGGCTTTCACCTATATGTTGTTGATTATCATCTTTTCCTAGAAGTTGCATGGTGTTTATATCCTATAAAGGTTTTGGCTTTTTCTATTGCACATATTTCTACTTTTTAGCGTTGGAAAATTTATTGTTGCCATTTTTTCTTTCTGTTAGGTGGATAAGGGCATAAGTCTGAAGTAGTTCAAACAGTTCTTTAGAGCGTGTGAATTAGCCTCGTTAGCCGCACTGGCAGCAGAAAATGTAAGTTAGCTTTTGTTATCACTCATTATAAATCATAAACTGGCGCATATGGTCATTTATATGGAGTAATTCTTCTAACCTCTATGACAGATCTTAGCTTCAATATATTTGGATTTTGTGCTGCCTTGTTTGGTTGCCTGGCTATGACAACGAAGACTATTCTGGTAGAGTCCCCACTTCACTGATACAAATTTGACAGGTTGGTGACTTGTCTATGTAAATATTTCCTAATATCTATATTGAATCATGAGAATTGATTCCCAACTATCAAGCATTCTAACTTCAACATAATATCACCTAGTGTCTATTTAATTGTTAGTTGGCATCGAGCCATGATGGCATTGTTGACTATATTCCTTGAGTATTGTGGTGAACAATTTGTACGGTTCAGTGACCTTGTTACAGTGTCTACAAATGTAGCATTACTTTGTTGTATAAAATTATGGTAGCAAAGGCATTATGGCCATCATATTATCTACAACTTCTTCAGCATGAAAATGATAACTTTGTTGCTCAGTACAAAAAGGATAAATTGCATATACTAGACTATATATGTTTGAGTTGATAACATTAATGTGTAATATCATGAGAAATATAGAGAGAATTGTAGAATTTCAGTAGACCATTTATATTATTGGCATATCATCGTCCTATAATTTATCAACGGCAAATAATTATCTACTTGTCTTCGTGATCTAATTTATCTCAATTTTGCTTGTTTATTAGGTTCACAGTTGAGAAAGGGGTAAACGTTCTACTAATATGTCAAAAAGTTCGAGAGAGTGGATTAAAATCCCATAAAGAAATAATTTGAATACATAGAAGGTGTTCGATATTTCATGAACTTTGTGAAGAACCACTCACCACCAGGGATCAGCACATGTCCATGCCCTTGTATGAAGTGCAAAAATTCAAAGATTTCTTTTTGAAACTGTTGAGAAAAACTTGGTCATGTTTGGTATGGAACCAACATACGACGAGTGGTGCTTTCACGAGAGAGAAATGTCATGAACGTAGTGGTTGATCCTACCCCACATGTTATAGAAAGGATCAGATCCAAGATCAAATCCAAGAAGAACATGGAGGGATGCACGTGGTGCACTCGGGAACCTGGTGTGATGATGCTTATGGAGTACATGATATGGCACAAGCTAGTTGTGAGGGGAATCGTGACGAGATGTAGTTTCTGATAATCCATTTGCCTCGGGTCTTGACCATAATAATAAGTACCATGAATACAAAGAAAGGCAAATGAGAAACTATACCCGTCCTGTGAAGATGGGCTTACAACTTTATGTGCAATTATAGAGCTCCATAACTTAAAGAAAGAGTTTAATTGGTCAGGGAACAGCGTGACCGAGTTGTTGAAGCGATTGAGACGGTGGCATCCAAAAGGAAATACACTACCTGACAAGTATCCCACAATGAAGCAAATGTTAAAAGATTTGGGAATGAAGGCCAAGTGCATCCATGCATGTGAGAATGATTGCATGTTATATTGGAAGGAATATAAATGCTGTAGAATGCCCTCGTTGTCAGGCTCCCAGGTTTAAAGTTAAGGAGACAAAGTCTAGAAAAGTAGGAAAAGACACAAAACAACCAAGAAAAGTTTTAAGACACTTTCCTCTAATTCCAAGATTAACTAGATTGTATACTATACCATGGATAGCACGCCAAATGCAGTGGCACAAGGAAGCAAAATCTTCTTGGAATTCCATGCGTCATCCTATTGATTCGGCTGAATGGAGATCGCTTAAAAGCAAGTGGCCAGAGTTTGCTAGAGAAGGGCGTAACATTTGGCTTGGCATTGCTACCGATGGCTCAATCCGCGTGGAGTGCTATCTAGTGGTTACAGTTGTTGGCCCGTATACATGATTCTTATAACCTTCCCCCTCTTTATGCATGAAGTCACAATTCCAGATGATGGTTTGTTAATTCCTGGACCGAAAGCACCGAGTCAAGACATTGATATATACTTGAACCTCTTATAGATGAGTTGAAACAACTTTGGGCGAAGGAGTGCCAGCATTGATATGGACAAGGGGGAACTCTTCACTTTGAGAGCAATGTTATTATGGGGAATCCATGATTTTCCAGCATTTGGTAACTTATCTGGTTGTGTGACACATGGTTACAAAGCATGTCCTATTTGTGCTATTGAGACCGAGTCTGAGCGCGTTGGTAATAAGAATGTTTTCACAAAGTATAGAAGGTTTTTAAAGGATGGTGACCCATATAGGGCAGTAAAACACGGATGGTATAAGGATGTAGAGCACAAGGAACCTCCAACACGATTGACAGGATCATCCCTTTTAGAAAGGCTTGATCGTATCAAATATGTACCGGGTAAATTAGTGAAAGCTACTGGAAAGAAGCAATGGTAGTTGAAGTGGATGGTAGTGAAGATTACATTGCATGAGGATGATAACGAAGGAAGACCGGCATGGTATAAGAAGTCGATTCTTTTTGATTTAGAGTACTGGAGAAGTCATAAAGTACGACATACTGTTGATGTGATGCATACTGAGAAGAATGTGGCCGAACATTATTAATTTGATGTTTGACGGGGAAAACAATCTTCTAAGTATGCACTGGATAAGGCTCAGAAGATACAATTTTGTCAAGTTTTAAAACACGTAAAGCTCCCGCCATGCCTTGCAACTAATGTGGGCAGCCTTGTAAGTATCCAACCACCAAGTTTGCATATTAAGAAGTCATATGACTATCACGTCATTATCCAATATTTGCTTCCTGTTATGGTTCAACATGCATATCCAAAGTTTCGTGAGTTGAAACGGGCCATTTTGTAAGTAAGCTTGTACTTCAACATACTGTGCTCGAAGGTCTTAGTTCGAGAGCATGTCCAAGCTACCAAAGATATGATTGCCGAGGCATTATGTGTGTTGGTACATTATTTTCCATCACACTTCTTCGATATAAGTATCCATCTAATGGTGCATCTAGCTGACCAAGCTCTACTTTGCGACCTACGAGATATATATGGATGTATCCATTTGAAAGGTGAGATATTCATCTTATATATTATTGTTTCTTAGCTAATTTATTAATACTATAACAAAATTTTAACAAGTGTGCATTTTATGTTGATGTAAGGGCTATGAAGGAGTGCAAAAACATACCAAGCAACAAACGTTATGTGGAAGGGTCAATTTCGAGGCATATCTAGTTTCAGAATCTGTTAGATATGCTATAATATATGCCAAATCCACGTGATAATCATAGTTCTAGTCAAGCACTCTTTTTAGATGAGAATGGTGATGATATGTATGAGCGCTCCATTCTTGAGGGTAAAACTATCAAGTTATCTGGTGTACAACGCATACAAATTCGGAGATGGATACTCTTTAGAATAATATACCTGAACGAGATGAATATTACAGGTGTGACATTTTTTCATATTAATTTTAAGCTACATAATGTGTATTTTTTCTGTTTATATAATAAGGTTTTTAAATTTGTAGTATGTATCGCTCATCCTTGGAAGATGGTCATCGTGGTAAAAGAAGAGTTACCACAAAGACAGAAGTGGTAGCAATTGAATTTATGATTGGTTACACAAAAAGGTGTGTAAAATTTAAATCTAAAAGCAATAAAGCAAGTTTAGTTTTTTTTTGGCGTTGATTAATGCATTTGAGTGGCTTATATTAACAGCTACTGGAAAAAAATGCATGGACTCATATTGTGGTGGTATGTTAGTGGACCAAAGTGGGAAGCCAAAACTCATATCAAGTATAGGGTGAATGGTTATGTATTCTCTCCGCAGCACTATGATGACACTCTTTCGACACAAGACAGCGGTGTTTGTATGGATGCAATCACCACATTTGTCGCTAGCGCAAAAGATATGAATCCTACCGATGATGACATTACTTGGTATGGTATTATCAGAGATAATAGAGGTTTATTATTTTGAATTCAACACGTAGTATTCTATTGATTGGGTAAATATCGGGGACAAGACCAATGGTTGTAAGATTTGTCCAGACTCTAATTGTTGATGGTGAATTTAAAGAAGCTCAAGAGTGCAGATGGTGAATATGATGAGCCAGCCATTCTTTCATCCGAAGCGAGTAAGTTTTTTATGTGACAGATGCGCAAAATCCTGATTGGTCTGTTGTTCTATTCCCCAAAGCGTATGACTGATGGTATTGATGATTTTGCCATACCAACAAGCTTCCAATCTATTTTGAAAGAACAACCAAACTTGGCACCACTATTAAAATGTATTGAACCCAGATAGATTTAATATTTTGAAAACAATGGTTATTGTTATGTTGTTTGTTTTTATTTTAATAATGGTTTTTTGTGAAGGATAACTTTTTCGTGAAGGCTAACTTTTTAAATGTGTTTCTCTATAAATTAAGTCTTCGTGGTTTTTTTGGACATCCACTATATATGCTTGTTTATTTACATGTGTAATTCATGTTGTAAAATTTTAACTGTGAGAACAAAAAAAAATTCGTCGTCTTGTCTGAGCTCGTGGGATCTTGGCTAGATTACAATGAAGCCCTAAGCGTGGTTTTCTTCTCAAAACTGTCATTTGTTTGTGAATGATATATTGTCGAGCTGGTGATATCATTGACATATGCACCTAATCTCTACTCTTGATAGAGCAGGAATTCTTCGGTACATTAACTCTATATCGGGGTTGTTTCCTTTATCATTTTTCTTCTCTAAATCATTTTTTCTGTATTTCTTAGAAAATACTTGGTTATTGTGAGTAGGAATTAATGTATCTGGTGTATATATTTGGGAGGTTGACAGTCTGCCATTTGGTGATTTACACAATTTTAGTGTTTGGTTAACTTAGATGTGAATGTTATGGATTAAAGTTATAGGACTGATGAAGTAATAGTTATTTAACTTTGTCTCAACCTTGTTTCTCTGTGCTAATATTCATATAATTGTAGCTGACACAATGTTCTGGTCCAATAACATGTTCTGGTCCAGTAACTGACACAAGTATAAATAGGCACTATAAATGTTCTGGTCCATATAATTGTAGCTGACTGATACTCATGTGTTCAGCAACATTATTTTTCCTGTATCCTGCTTATAAATTTATAAATAGGTACTGTAAATGAATTCATGGACAGTGAGGAAGACTTTTGGATGTGGAGCAAAACCTAAAGGTTTGGTTTTTGCTGTGAGCAATTGTTTAGTTGGGTTGAAATAATCTAAATGTTCAGGTGGGAGGGCTACAGCCTGTAGGTACCAGGCAGAGTGCAGTTTTGACTGTAGAATGTGAAACCTTTTTGTAATTGTATTAGAACCTGAAATATAGCAATTCACATCGAGGTCCTCACAGGCCAAAGTAGATATTTCCGTATGTAAATGCCATAGTGTCCATGTAAACTGACGATCAAAATTGTTCAATTGGCTCTAACTAGATAGTCCGACTTCTTTGTTCCACTGAAGGCATTGGGGAATCAATTGACATGATAAAATAATGACGGGATCTGCAGTCACCAGCTCGTCTTCCTTTCTTCTCGGTCTACTGGATTATAACATGGTTGGAGTTCATTTTGTGAAATTACCTATTGAAACTACTTCATAGTTGAGTGATACAACGTGAATTATGTTCATTTATATTCTACCATGAAGAACTTAAACAAAAGTCAGTAATAATGGATCAACTGAATTATAACCCAGGTTCCTTAACCTAATACTACTAATTGCAGGCAGGGTAGGAAAGGTATATAGCTAAAGCCAGTGAAAGTGTTTTAGATGATGACACGCAAAACTCAAAGCATCTAGGCACAAATTCGAGAGTTGCTAGGCTGCATGTAATATTTTTGTTTCCAAGAAGGCTGAGGCATTTTTTTCTCTTTTTTTCCAGATTTGTAAACCTTTAGTCATGTCATTTCTCCTAAAATTAATCTCTGTTCGTGTAAATAACATAAGTCAACCAAATCTTTCAGTTGAGATAATTGTTTGTTAATCTATTGCGGACCTCTGATTTGCAATTGAATCCAAGTGATTTGATTCTTTTTAATTGCAAAATTCTGGTATTGATTTGGTAGGACTGAATCTCTAAAGTTTCATTGAGTCAAAAAAAGATACTCATGTGTTCAAGACTGATACTCATGTGTTTTGCTTGCTGCTCTTTTATTGGTTCTTTCAAGCTTGAGAGAGAAACAATGACTGATACTCATGGGTGCCTATAATTCTTGATTGATATCAGATATTGTCCTCTCTCTCTCAAACTTACAGTCAATTGTTAAGCCCATTCTTATGCCATGACATTGAGGCTTTTTTTTTCTACAATGTTTTAGTCTACTTGTTACTTGATGAGAATGTGCACATATTGTTTATTCATGGAATACTAGCTTATTTCTTGGCCTTTTTTTGTACTTGAACTCCACATAGAGATTCCTAAATTCAGATTATATTTCATTGCAGCATTGATATGCTCCTCTGTGAGGGTTCCTTTCCTGCACCATTTTCCTGATGTTTTATTGTGCAGACTTCTATTGAAATAAGTTGAAGTTTGTGTGTGATGTTTTACTTGCCAGCTATTCATAATACACCATTTGTTTCTGAGAGCACTTTCAAGCTTGATACTCCTATGTGATAATGGCAAATTGATACTCTGCAATTGCTGTCTTTCCTTTTTCTTTTTTTTCTTTTTTTAACACTTCGGGCTCACTGTGCTTTTCCTGATTTGAATGTGGATGATACTCACTGGACCTTTTGTGAATGTAATACTGCTCTCATATCAGTAGGACTATTACTTTTACTGGTATCATCTCTAATGATTTTGTATTCTGCTTAAACGAACTCGTACTGTTTGTGACTTGGTTTAGGAAAAGGTCTACCAGTGGATCTTGAGACGACATGAGGAAGGCTCAAGGGTGACAATAACTGAGATCATAAGCCGTATTCAGGTTTGTTGACTTGTAGTATAATGTGATTTTTGATCTGTATATGGTTTTCTTTCTGTTCATCTTTGTCTTCTACTATGAACTAGGAAGTATAATACGAAGCATTTTTCTGAGGATCTCTTCACGAACTCGAACATTTGGATCTCTGTGTTATTTTTGGTTTGGTGCATCTTTTAGTCTTTATTTAATTTTTTCATATGTACATGTTATTATTTTGTTGGCAGTTCATCTCCACTAGGATGTATACAGGGTAGCATTTTCCTGGAGGATCTCTTTCCAACAAGAACATTTGCTTTTCTTTTTTACCTGCCTAATTTTCACTTAAATACCCTGGACTATCACATATTTTCACTTTAATATCATGTATTCCTTTAGTATTTTTTTTGCTCATGAACTTTTCAAATTTTCTCAAGTTGCGCCCTCTGTTATCCTTTAGTATTTTTTTTTGCTCATGAACTTTTCAAATTTTCTCAAGTTGCGCCCTCTGTTATCCTTCCCACTTAACCCCTCATGTGTTTAACAATGACTGATACTCATGGGTATGTGAAACAGTGCTTCTGCTTACTGCTGCTTACTTCTACTTCTACTGCTGCTTGCTGCTACTTCTACTTATTGCTAATTATAGTTGTTCATTCTTGATGTTTTCAGCGGTGTTTATATTACGAAATGTCATCCAATCCTAGTGCTAGTGCATCCGTAGGTACAAAAAACACACCAGAGACAGATTCTCCACCACCACCAAATGGCAAGAAATACTCAATAATTATTGATCTAGAGGGTGCTAAGGGTAGGGATGCAGCGAAATGGAGTTCTCGCTGTGGTGCCCTAATCCGTGCTCATCCCAATTGGGTATGAAGAGTGGAGAAAAGTAGATGACTTCTACAAGGATAATCTATGGAATGAGCTTATGGTATTTTACTCATTTTACTTGTTTATATACATTTGAACTTGTTTTTATGTTTTTGACCCTGTTTTGTATTTGTATTTTGTTGTGTTGTTGTGACAGAAAGAGTTTGAGATGAATATGAACCCCAAGATTTCTCGAGCTATACTGGAGAAGAAATTTCTGCAGTATTTTAGAACAGTGAAGTCCACATTGCGTGCAAGATATCTTAAAATTAATGGGCAACCTATACCCAAACGAGTTGCCCTTGATAACCGTCCGGATGATATTGATAGAATTTGGTGGGAGAAGTTTGTAGACATTGAGTGTAGTGATAAAAAGAAGGAGCAATGCAAGAAGAATGTTGAAAATAAGGCCAAAAATCCTATCACTCACACTTTGGGATGGAAACCTTATAGTAGAGTGTATGATGAAATGGTGTGTACCTTGTTTTTTGACAAACAAAAATTAATTATTGAGTACATTATATCTCATTAATCATGATTGTTCATGTAGGCAAAGGAAAATCCAACAGAAAAGCTTTCACGCGTAGAGGCTTGGAAAAGGGCACACACTAAAAGAAAAACTGGAGAGGTGCTTCCATGTGCAGCGAAAAAATATGCAAGTACTTCCATCATATATCGATGATAGAAATCTACACTTGGAATAAGGCTTTGTAAAAATAGCAGGGCATACTTTCATTAATTACATCTTGAACATGTGTATTGCTTGCTGCTCTTTTATTGGTTCTTTCAGTTTGTAAAAATAGAGGTTCTTCTTTGTTACTATATATATATATATATATATATATATATATATATATATATATATATATATGTGTGTGTGTGTGTGTGTGTGTATATGCTCAAATTCAGGCTCAAAGTTGAGACTGAATTTTGGAAACAGAAAGCTAGACTGAAATGGGACAGCGATGGGGACAAAAACTCCAAATATTTCCACGCCTGCGTCAATGGAAGAAGACACAAACTAGCGATACATCATATATCTGACGAGATCGGCAACATCATCACCGACCACAAGGGTATTCAAGCGGCAGCCGCCGATTACTACGCCAAATTATTCGCCAAGGAGACTGTCCATAAAGACATTTCTTTCCTTGACCAAATTCATGCCATTATTAACGACTCCGATAACGCGATGTTGGAGCGCCCCCTGACCGAATAAGAAGTTAAAGATGCGGTGTGGGCCTTGAACGAGCACAGCGCCCACGGCCCAGACGGCTTTACTGGCGTCTTCTTTCGCACCTGCTGGGATATTATCAAGCGGGACATCACCGACGCGGCTACTGCTTTCCTTGAAGGAGCACCCTACCCCAAAGCCATCTCCAGCGCCAATCTCATCCTAATCCCAAAAAAAGACAACCCGTCCTCCTTTCGTGATTTCCGGCCCATCAGTCTTTGTACATTCACCAACAAAATTATATCCAAGATCATCGCTACCAGAATGACAGACACCCTCCCCAAAATCATCTCCGAGGAGCAAAGTGTATTCGTTCGTGGTAGGAACATCCAGGACAACATCATGCTGGCCCAAGAACTTATCACCTGCATGAAATTTCATGTTAGAGGGGGCAACATTGCCATCAAAATTGACATGGAAAAAGCCTACGACAGACTTGACTGGCAGTTCATGATCTGGGTCTTCAGAGCATTCGGATTTTTAAAAAATTGGACCAACATCGTGTGGAGATCCGTCAGCAACTCATGGTTCTCCACAGTCATCAACGGTCAATCTGAAGGCTTCTTCAAATCTAGCCGAGGTGTCAGACAGGGCGACCCTCTATCATCCACAGTCTTCATCATTGCAGCAGACGCCCTGAGCAGAAACCTCAATAACATGGTCAACACACCTAACTTCCAGCAATATCACACATCCAGTGGTTGCCCCACCATCATCCACCTGGCTTTTGCCGACGATTTACTCATCTTCTCGTCCGGGGATGTCGGATCGATGGAGGTAGTTCAAAACACTCTACAGCGGTACTCCAGATGCTCTGGCCAGAAGATCAACCAATCCAAAAGCGTCATCTACGCCCACCACAGCATCAAAACCGAGAACGCTACCATCCTAACCAACCTAACTTCCTTCTCGGTGGAACACCCTCCTTTCAACTATCTCGGTTGCCCCCTTGTTTACGGGAAATCTAACGCCAACATCTTCGAGAACTTGATCACCAAAATTAGGAACAAAATTGAAGGATAGCATAATTTCACCCTATCCCCAGGCGACAAAATTATTCTCATCAAACATGTTCTTAACTCCGTCCCCATCCACACAATTGCGGCTTGCTTCCCGACCAGGAAGGTCATCGCGACGATTGAGTAGATCTTTTACAACTTCTTCTGGGGGCACAACAATGGGCACGACAAACACTACTGGGCCAGCTGGGATACCATGGCCACCCCGATCGTGAATGGCCACCTCAGATTCCCCAAACTCAATCACATCGTCAAAGCCTTCTCGATGAAACTGTGGTAGAAATTACGTATGAGCAAAAACCTGTGGACCAAGTTTATGAAGGCCAGGTACTTCAAACACATCCACCCAGCGATAGCCAGAGCCAACAGCATATCCTCAGCGGCGTGGCGCCGTATTCTACGAGGTCTCGAATTGGCAGAACCAGCGATCAGACTGTATCTAGGCAATGGAGAGGCGCACCCCTTCCTGGAAAGATGGATTGGCGATAGCCTTATCCCGAACATTACTGCTTCCCCAAGCAATAGCAGGATCAAAGACCTGTGGAACCCCACCAATAACGATTGGAACTGGGATCTGATTCGCGAATGGTCCGACAACGGTATGGTCGACAGCATTCGCCAGCACGGACTCATCCTTGGGCCCGACGCTGACGAGCTGAGGTGGTCGCTGGCTGCTTCCGGAGCTTTCTCCGTGCGATCGGCGAGATTTACGATCCTAGAGAACGGCCAGGAACACTTTATTGTGCGATACTGGCATTCTTGCATTCCAAAGAAATGGTCCTTCCTCCTTTGGAGAATCATTAGAAAGAAATTGCCCACCGACGAGATTCTTCACTCCATCGGTATTAGCCTGACGTCTGCTTGCAATTGCTGCACCGAGCGTCAGACGGAGTCAATCGACCACGTCTTCCGGAAAGGAAGCCTCCCCGGCAAAATCTGGAGCTTCCTCAATCACAACTACAACATCAATCAAGGAAACGGGCGCTTTAACGATCTTCTAGCTACCTGGGGTGCCGCATCCCACGGCCACCAGATCGTTGCAGCGGCTGCTACCTGGGCAATTTGGAAGAACCGCAACAAAGCGAGATACGAGGGACACCAATTCTCTGTTGATCAGCTCATCCGGGAAATCCACCGGCAATGCCGCAAATGAAGCTCTCTCTGCTCCCACAGCCCTCCAGCATTCTGGCATCCGAACTCCGCTCTTTTTTGACGGCCGCGGCCGTCCCTCACCCCCGTCTTTTCTTTTGGTGGTATACTTGTATCGGCTTTTCGCCTTGTATACGTGTCAGGCTTCTGTATTTTGAGCCTTGATTAATAAAAAGTGGGGGCTTTCTTTATATATATATATATATATATATATATATATATATATATATATATATATATATATATAGTTATTGTTTGTTTGATGACAGTGCAACAAAACTAATTATTGTTAGTGACAGTGCTACAATAATTGTTCTGCTATACATTGTTTCTCTTGTATACAAACTGATTTGAACTTGAAACTGATGTTCATGATTGAAACTTCAAACTGATTTGATTCTCTCGTATACAAATACAAGTTACTGAAGGTCAAAAATCACAAATCTTGTAGGTTTTATGATCTCTTTGATTAGTGCTCTGATATATACATTGTTTGTAATTCCTTTTCTCATTTTGGCTCTGATTAGTGCTCTGATATATACATTGCTCTGATATATACAACTTTAGACTGACTTGTCTTGCTGGATCTTCTTCAAAATGTGAGTGCTTGAAGTTACTTACTCATTTTGGACCATACAATATGAACAAGAGCTGCAATGTAGCAATCATATTCTCTGTTTCTGTGCATTTCTCCAGCTCATTGCTCCATCTTAACTTACCAATTTACCATATTTGCTTACTTTAGCTGTTTCTATTCCGAGATATTTATTTGCCGAGGTCTAAAAAACTTACATTTCACAAACAATAGGAAAACATACAGAAAGATAACTAGTTGCTTTATATGAGATGGATGTTTAACTTCGATAACACGGCCGTTTGCTCAATTCAGTGTCTACCATTCATCTGCCTTCAATTTATCAAGTATATGTGAAAGCTTGGCATGTCTGAAAGAATGTTAGTATACTCCTCAGACCTACCCTACCCTCGGGTATTTGAGTAAATTATTCCGCTTCCCTCATCTTCAACCATGGCAGCTCAGGTTCAGGCCCTACCTTAGTTGTGTAGATAGTATTATCATGTATATTATTATGTTTACCTATTAGGTGAATATCTTTGTTGTGGTTGTTCATTTTGTCATCTATATGGCAAATAATCATATTATATGATTGATGTTAGTTTTGTATTTGTAAATATTTACCTTCAATATCGCTTTTTATATATATATTATTTACCATGTAATATATAATTTGGATTGAATGTTATTTTGTAATCTTGGAAATGCAGGCTCTAATTGAAGCGGTGGAAGAGAGGCAAAAATTACAAGCAAGTCTTAATGGTAGCGATGGTATCGCGAGCTTAGAAGACTTTGAAAGTTATCCTATTGCTGAGGTTTATGGGTCTGACAAAAAGAAGAGTTATTGTCGTGCAATCAGCTCTACCTCATCTGTAAAACAAGTAAAAATGACACAAATTACAAAAACAATAGCCAAACAAAGAGACGTCGAAGACCTTCGTCTGTGGAAAGTAGAATTACAAAAGCAAGTGAATGAGACTATTACTTCTGGCTTTATGAATATGCAACAGATTATGCTACAGAATATGAATATGCAACAGAATCCTTTCGGAGGCAATGTGACACCAAGGACTGAAGTTGCCTCCAACATAGAGAAGACTTCAGTTGGTCTTAATACTCATGATAACAATGTTTCTAGTCCTGTCGTACCGACCAACAATGTCGGATCGTCTTCCAAAGGAAAGAAATATGTGATGTTACTTTCACGAGATTTAAAGGAGGAGGTGGCAAAGGGATATCTTGCAACGCACACCATGTGTCATCAGAGGGAGGTGTTACAAGACGTGGAGAATGTTTTTTGGGTGACAGAGGTATTAGATTCGGAAGCACTGATTTTTGATGGTCCGTAAAATGGTAACTACAAACTTTGTGATATAGCCGATGGAGGTTTTGTGATTTGGCCAAAGTATCGCGTACAAAATATATAGCTTTTTTTTCCTACTTTTGATGAAGTTTTTTCAAACTTTATTGAACTTAATTTATGTTACTTAGAATATGGTGGTTAATTGAAATGGTTCTTACATTACATTCTAACAGTTCTCATTTTGGAATATATATGGCGGTTAATTGAAATGGTGGTTATTGAAATGGTTCTTACATGACAGTTTCATCAAGTCAAATATATATTGAGCTTCATTTTCTTGTGATGAAATGGTGGTTATTTTCTTACTGCTATTTCTACTTTTCTTTCTTGTTTTATATTGAAATGGTGGTTCTTACATTATATATTGAAATAGTGGTTTTTTCTTGTGATGAAATGGTGGTTCTTACATTATATATTGAAATGGTTCTTACATTACTATTTACTGCTACTTCTACTTTTCTTAATTACTGCTACATTATATACTTTTCTTACAGGTTCTTACATTACAGTTTACTGCTACTTCTACTTTTCTTACTGCTACATTATATACTTTTCTTACAGTTTACTGCTACTTGTGATGAAATGGTGGTTCTTCATCAAGTCAAATATATTGAGCTTCATTTGCTTACTGCTACTTCTACTTTTCTTTCTTGTTATTGAAAATTTCTGGTGGTCATTTTCTTACATTACAACTTCATTACAGGTTATTGAATTGAAAATTACAGCTTTATTACAGGTTCTTAGTCATCAAGCCAAATATATTTTAAGCTTATATATTAAACACTTTGATCATATGTATATAATATGATTGATAAAGTGAATTACAGGTTTATGGATAATCAGAATGAATTACATGTTTATGACAATATAAACTAATTCTCATTCAAACAATTTTTTATTGTTAGAAAATTCATCTTTCCAACGATTTTTCACCGTTATCAAATTTAACTTTCTAACGGTTTTTAACCGTTAGAAAAGTGAGTTTCAGAACGTTTTTTACCACTTGAAAAGTTATTTTCTAACGGTCCTCTACCGTTAGCAAATTAATATTCCTCACGGTTTTTAACTGTTAGGAAAATTCATTTCCTAACGTTTTATTACCGTTAGGAAATTTATATTACCAACGGTTTTCCACCATTAGGAAATTTATTTTTCCAACGGTTTTTAACTGTTAGGAAATTTATTTTCCCAACGGTTTTTTACCGTTAGGAATATTTCCCACACCGTAGATCCAACGGTAAAAAATCGTTAGCAATATTTTTCCTAACGCTTATAGTCGTTGGCAAACCCCTCTTTTGGTGTAGTGACTGCTTCCTTGTCTTCATGTCGTCAGTGGTTTTAGATTTGTAATGCGAACTGAAAAGAAGGGCATATGTAGGTTATTGAAAGAAGCAAACAGATGAACTAGAAAAATTATATGTTGATAGCAAACAACGAACCAGTAAAATATGAGATTATATATGTTTCAAACAAATATATTTTCACACATTATGCTTTTCAAGATAGTAAAAATTAGTACAATTCTTATGTATCAAATGTCGTTCCAAGACATGCAGATCAGTCTACTTTTGTTAAATAAAAAAAAAATCATCCTGAGGGCTGAAGTCACTCTAATTGTGCGTAGGAGAAGTTTGAGGGAATTACAAAAGGAGGAATAGAATGCCAAGTGACTTGGCATGGTGGGCAAAAGTTGTGAAACGCCAACTGATTTGGCGTTTCAAGCTTCAACCCACCATGTCAAGTCACTTGGTGTTCTCGACCTATTGAAAGAAAAATTCACTACACCAAGTCACTTGGCATTTGTTAGCCCAATGATTATATCATGTTTTTGAATATGGCTAATCAATTAAGTTTACCATAATGACATCACTAATATTCATGTAATCACTATCATGTTGCTACTTAAACTTAGCATTGTCCCAAATGTTCTATATCATATTGCTATGTTTATATCATATTGTTTTGTTCGTCTAACATGTTCTTAGACATGCAGTAAGTATGATCAAGCTTTGTCAAACCAGGACATATACAATAGGCCAAAGACGGCATTATACAAGGAGATTTCTTTGAACCGCCCAACGACCTATCCGGGACCTCGCATCGGGGGTTCCGCTGCCTGGTCAGTGGACAGGGGTCGAGGGGGAAGCGCCTCCTAACGGGGTTCGAGGGCGGAGCCACCGAAAGGTATTCAGATTTCCAGATCTATTTATCTTTGGACGATTACCGTCAAGGAAAAAGTCGTCTTCATGTTTGCTCAAATATCAGAAGAAAGGCGTCATCAAAGGGTTATTGGTTTTCCTATTTGATCAATATATTTTCCATATTTATTGAGTCTAGGAATACGATGTACACTGCGTCGTACTGGCAAGTAGGCTACCCAAGAAACGTTTTCAAAATACCCTTTCATTTTGAAAACAAGTCCACTTATAAAAGTCCAAACTACTTCATAACTGCTTGATTTTTTCAAAAAGCCCAAAACCAATTTGCAAAAATCCTGACAGAACTCCAACAGAATTCGGCCCGAGTTCGGCCCAAATTCAGCCAGAGTTCGGTTAGTGGACGTTGGATTTTGAACTTGGTCCTCCTGCAGTTACGAATCTTGCCGAGATTTTCTCATAGAGTTCTGCCCAAATTCTGTCAGAATTCTGCCTTTAGAAAAACTATAAATAGAGAAGGATTTCGATCATTTCAACACACCAATTCACATTTATATCTCTTCTCTATAAGCCTACTACTTCTTCCAAAGTGTTCTGAGCTATTCATTTTCAAATCCCAAGCCAGTTACAATTCTCTAGTCGATTTGCTAGTGTGGTACGGTCTAGAAGCTTCAGAGCGATTGTAATCAGAGGCTTGATTGAAGAAAGATACTTCACAACTGAAGTTGGTCGAGTACTTCGGATCAAAGCTCGCGTTATAGAAGTTGCAAGAACTTCGGATAAAAACTTGTGGTATTTTCTATAGTGGATTCAACTGAAAGCTAGAGTTCTTTCGACTGGACTAGTCCTCAAAAGAGGGAAACCAGTATACATTCTTGTGTTTGCGTTTGCTTTCTACTCTCTACTTTTTATTTATATATCTGTGACACATATATTATGTGATCTTGTTACTAACATTTTTTAATAGTTAATTTTCGCTGCCTACTCTATTCACCCCCTCCCCTCTCTAGAGTATTGCGCTTTACAACTCGTTCCTACAATTGGTCCTACAATTGGTATCCGAGCGGGTGCTTGTTATATAGATATTACTGCTCATACCAATTGCTCCTACAATTGGTATCAGAGCGGGTGCTTGTTATATAGATATTGCTGCTCATACCAATTGCTCCTACAATTGGTATCAGAGCAGGTGCTCCTTCTAGAGATATTATTGCAGGTGCTCCTTATAGCGATATTATTGCTTATACTAATTTCTCCTTCAATTGGTATGCTAGCAAGGACTCTATTATTTGGCTTAACATCCTTGGAGCAGATCCTCATTATCAGAGCAGGTTATACAGGTAAAGCAAGGTAATATTGTTATTATATAACTACTGTTACGTAGATCACAGTATCAAATATGGCAAGTATGTACTTTCACAACTGAAGTGCAATCCTCAAATAGACTCCCACTATTTGATGGAACAAACTATAGTTATTGGAAGACACGGATGAGCTTCTACCTAAAGTCTCTAGATTTTGACTTATGGTCAATTGTTGTCAATGGTTACAAAAAGCCTACTATCACTTCTATTCTCACATCCTCTATAATCAACAAGCCTTATTATAGTTACACGGAGGAAGAGAAGAAGTTAGCTAACCTTGATGCAAAAGCTACACATATCTTTTATTGTGTTGTAGATATAAATGTATTCAATCTTATTACTACTTGCACAACATCTCAGAAAATTTAGAAAGTTCTTGAAGCTACTTATGAGTGCAGGTATGAAAGCAATACTAGCAACTCCAGAGAGGAGGATAGTCTTCATAATGATACAAATATATGCATGATAGAATTAGGATTTAAGGTACAACACAATCCCTTATACAAAGAAGAGCTTGTATGTGACAACTGCAAGAAGATAGACCACATCCAAGAAGATTGTACTACTGCTAGAAAGGAGAGTCACTACAACCAATCAAATGAAGGAAAATCATCATCTCACAAGTACAATAGCACGAGCATATGGCGTGAAAGCGAAGCAAGAGTTTTTGAAGAAGAAGAAGAAGAGAAACCTCATCAAGCTGCAAATTTATGCTCAATGGCATTATCTAACAAGGTACAAAATAATTCTTTTTTTTTAAGAGAGTGAATTTTCTCATGATGAGTTATCTGATGTTTTCAATGATCTGTTAGAAGAACACAAAAAAAATATTAGATAAGTATAAGCAAGCTAGAAAGGATATTCTATCCTATAAGCAGGAGAATGAAAAGCTTACTTGCTTATTGAATGATGCTAGAAATACTTCTCCTTCTGATAATTCTACTGAGATTTCCACACTTGAGTTTAGATTGCATGAGGCACTTGATTGCATTGAGAAAAGCACTCAAAAAAATGCTAAACTTAAGGAGGAACTAGAATCAGAAAAGAAGAAGTATTCTATTGCTTTATGTAGAATTGATGCTCTTAATGCTAAATATGATGAGATATGTGCTAACTCTAAAAGGTTGGAGATTAGACTGGGAAAGCAGGTAGTACAACCTATGACTCAGTCTAATACAAGACACGTGACACATCACAAAGTCACACACGACAGATTCTCTAGAAAGGAAGCAAGCAAAGCTAAAGCTTCACACAACCATGCTTTCTACTACAAGTATTCACGAAGATCATATCCACTGCACGTTCTCATACTACTGCACATAGCACTAATGTTAATTCTTTCTGTCATTATTGCGGTATGAATGGACACGTTTTTAATTGTTGTCAGATTAGAAAGCTAGTTGATATGAACTTGTGCAAATGGGTTTCCAAATCTAACAAATGTGGATCCAAGTATTGGATACCAAAGTCTTCACCTAATATTTCAGGTGGAGCTACTTGTGCTGAACCTTAGAACCATGGAGCATGTTAGTGATTGCAAAGCTATAAAGGTCATCTTCCAAGCAATTGTACCAACATAAGTATGGTTACTAGAACCACTTCGGTAACATGCTTCCTAAATAGTTTTTAATATCTAGCATGTTCTTATTAATTTTTTTGCTATTAGCTCTCATTGATATCTTTTAGTTATTTATTGTTTAAATCAATATGAGATATAATCCTAGGTTGACTAGCTGTTTAACTTAAATGTTTAGTTCACACTATATTTATTTTTTATTAGTATGACACATTTATCCATGTATGCTCTTTACTCTTAATCTTTATTCTTGAAGCATGCATAGGAGTTTTTTTTGTGAATATATTTTTTACTCTTCGTCTTTAATATTTTTTAATGGTCACTTCTTATCGATTTGTCTTTAACATGTCGTATTTACTTTGATCAGTATTTTGTGAGTATATATGTTTAGCACAAGTCTCCTATTTACTTGAAAAGTATATACATATACTTTTATGTTAAACTTGTGCTTGCATAATATATTCACTATTGATTCTCAAATTTTATTGTGATTAACTTCTTATGAATCAATTACATCTTTGTCTGACAAAGCATATTTATGCATGTTTTTGTTCTTCTGATATTTTTTTATGCTTATTAAGGATACATAATTCATTTTCATTTATATATTGCTCATATGTTTCATATATTTTTGTATAAATATCTTTATGGGGATATATGAGTTAAGTTCAAGTTCTATATTATTTTAAAAAGTAGTTTTAAACTTGTGCCTATCTCATACTTTAGCTATTGATTACTTTGAATAAATTTATGTTCTTCTCTTATTAGCTTCTTCCTTAAAGCCTCTTTTAGTTATGTTTTTGGCTTTTGGTTGACATTTTGGATACATGACTCGTATTTAATCTTGATAAACCATTCTTTGGGTATTTACTTTTTTTATATTTAAAGATTCTGGATTTCGATGTTGTTCGATGATACTGCATATATTCCTTTGAATCTAAGTTCTTAAGAGTAGAGATCATTTTGAAAACAAGCCGAAAGGGTCCTTATGTCATACGGGTGTAAATAACCGAAAGGGTCCTTATGTCGGACTACCGCTAGCTGAGAACCGGCCCCTACAGCTAACCCGAAGTGATCAATACTTTATAGACTTAAGATTATTAAGCTGTACTTGCAACTATCGTCTAGTTCTGGATCCAAGGTACTGAAGCCAGTCCCCTAGGTTCCAAAATACATCAATGTATCTAGGTCCTACATTTTGATTTACAAATGTTTTATATTTTATTGTTACCCAATGATCTTGTAGCACATATGGATAAATATAATTCATACATCTTATACCGTATGCTACATTGTTCTAAGATTTTTGTAAGTCCATAGAATATAATTTATTTCATATTGCACTAATTCTTCTTAAATTCTCGGTTATTAAAGAAGAGATTTGTTTGGGTACAAGCCTACAAAGGGTCTGTCTGTCACCACGGCTACGGCTAAAGCGAAACGGTACTTAAGTGTTCCCCAGTGAACCACTGTTAGCTAGGATAGTACCCCTACAGCTAACCCAAGATTGATCAATGCTTTATAAACAAAAGGTTTATTTAGATCTAGTTGTAATTGTTATCTGATGGTTTTTGGATTTTAGCTTTGATGGATAATATTCTCTCTTTATATTTTCCCAAAAGGTAGCATATGTTGATCTATCTTGTCGATTGTGAGATTCTATAGCATAGATCAATTTATGTCATCTTTTGACTTATACGATTATTCATTATGCTAATTTAAAATATCTTTTGATTGTTTTATTTTTAAATGTTCATTTAATGGATATTTCTTCTTTTGTCTAAAGATGATTGTTTTTTCGTATTTGTGACTACTCGTTGAATATTATGGTCTTGTGATTTCGTCTTTAACTTGTGTAATATTCAATGATTTTGAGCTTTATATTATTATCTTCTTATTCAAGTTATTTACCGTCTATAGCAGCAACTTTTTGCAGGGGAGAAGTCAAGCATATTGAATTTCTCTCTCTCTCAAAGCGTTTCTTCTCTTTAACCCTACGGTTATCTGATGGACACCGTGCAACGGCTTTAAAAAGGAAGAAATAAACTTTGATAAGAAGACCTAATATTTTTTGAATTAGTTTTCTACTTCTGGAAATATGTCTATGAAATTTTAAAAAATAAATTTGTCAATACTATTATTTTTTGGATATAGCTATGCAAAGATGGAGCAGTTAATTATTTCAAATCAATTATCCCCTTGACATGCCATATATCTAGAATACACTTTTCTTTGGACATTTATCTAGTTATGTTTATTTTTATTGGAGACATATTTTGTTTGTTCATCTTTAAGCATTTATTCATTGGATGTTTTTTTGCCTAAAGATGATATTTGTTTTTGGAACTTTATATGCATTTGATCAAAGGAAAGAAAGATCCATATCTTGGATATTCCTTGGATTTTTGTTATTATTTATTTTATCTATTTTATGCATATAAATTATTTTTGAACTATATACGTATATTTTAAGGGGGAGCAAATTAATTGTTTTAATTATTTTATGCCCTTAGTATGTGGTATACCTAGTTCACCATGGACTTATATTCTCTTATTGAAATATCTTGTTGAGTTGGTCATGATATTTGGATTTATATTGAGTTTATGAGAGAATATATGATTTTAATATTTATTTTTAATTCTCTCATTTTTGAGTTTCTAAAAGTTATCCTGCCAAAATTAATTTAATTTATTGATAATCCTTTTGAGTTTAAACTAATTTGGTATTTCTTATTAAGATTTTATCTCAAAGTTCATGATTATCTTATTTAGACTGATCATACTTTGCGGGGGAGCATTCAAGTCGACTGAATTTCTTCTTCTCAAGTATTTTGTCTTCATTACCTTCATGTTTATCTGATGGATATATATCATGCTAAGGTAATTGAATTCAAATGCAAGAACTTTGGTATAGATTTTGCATAGATTGTAGTATATGTATTTTGATTTCTTTTCGATGATTATACTCTTTATTGATGTGATTCACTAATTTGTATGGGCAAATTATGAATCATATTTTTTTGTGATCATTGTTAAAAGTCTCATTATATTTTTGATTTTTTATATATACTAGATCTGCGAATTTCTATTCCTCATGATTTATTTATGACCAATAAATGATTCCTACTATATTGATATATATTTTTTTGGTCTATTTCAAAACACAATATGATGAACAAAATATGTTTTGAATGTCATTTTGGATTTCTAGTTGGTAAACTATGTATTGATTGATTTCAATGTTTTTAAGTTCAACTAACTATTTTCGACAAGTTTTTCTACTTTAGTTATGCAATTTTCTAAACTTGTCGTTACACTGTTCTCATAATCCTTAATCATGATTGTTTTTGCCTTCCTCCTTTACTTATGCTTGAGTTCATTTTAGCTCTAATTACGGGGGAGCTTATTTTTGATCATGTCAAAGGGGGAGAAATAAGTTTAAGTTAGCACACAATATTCTAGTATTATGTATTTATTAGTGATACATGCATCTATTGTATATATATATATTAAACTTAACCGATTTTCCATAATAAAAAAGGGGAAGATTATTAGCCCAATGATTATATCATGTTTTTTGAATATGGCTAATCAATTAAGTTTACCATAATGACATCACTAATATTCATGTAATCACTATCATGCTGCTACTTAAACTTAGCATTGTCCCAAACGTTCTCTATCATATTGCTATGCTTATATCATATTGTTTTGTTCGTCTAACATGTTATTAGACATGTAGTAAGCATGATCAAGCTTTGTCAAACCAGGACATATGCAATGGGCTAAAGACGGCGTTATACAAGGAGATTTCTCTGAACCGTCCAACGACCTATCCGGGGCCTCGCATCGGGAGTTCCGCTGCCCGGTCAGCGGACAGGGGTCGAGGGGGCAGCGCCCCCTGTGGGGGTTCGGGGGCGAAGCCACCGAAAGGTATTCAGATTTTTAGATCTGTTTATCTTTGGACGATTGCCGTCAAGGAAAAAGGCATCTTCATGTTTGCTCAAATATCAGAAGAAAGGTATCATCAAAGGGCTATTGGTTTTCCTATTTGATCAATGTATTTTCCATATTTATTGAGTCTAGAAATATGATGTACACTGTGTCGTACTGGCAAATAGGCTACCCAATAAACGTTTTCAAAATACCCTTTCATTTTAAAAACAAGTCCACTTATAAAAGCCTAAACTATTTCCTAACTGCTTGATCTTTTCAAAAAGCCCAAAACCAATTTGCAAAAACCCTGACAGAACTCCAACAATATTCAGCCCGAGTTCAGCCCGAATTCGGCCAGAGTTCGGTTAGTGGACGTTGAATTTTGAACTTGGTCCTCCTGCAGTTACGGATCTTGCCGAGCTTTTCTCATAGAGTTCTGCCCGAATTCTGCCCGAATTTTGTCAGAATTCTGCCTTTGGAAAAACTATAAATAGAGAAGGATTTCGATCATTTCAACATACTAATTCACTTTCATATCTCTTCTCTATAAGCCTACTACTTCTTCCAAAGTGTTCTGAGCTATTCATTTTCAAATCTCAAGCTAGTTACAATTCTCTAGTCAATTTGTCAGTACGGTACGGTCTAGAAGCTTCAGAGCGATTGCAATAAGAGGCTTGATTGAGGAAAGACACTTCACAACTGAAGTTGGTCGAGTACTTCGGATCAAAGATCGCGTTGTAGAATTTGCAAGAACTTCGGATGAAAACTTGTGGTATTTTCCATAGTGGATTCAACAGGAAGCTAGAGTTCTTCCGACTAGACTAGTCCTCACAAGAGGGAAACCAGTATACATCCTTGTGTTTACGTTTGCTCTCTACTCTCAACTTTTCATTTACATATATGTGATATATATATTATGTGATCTTGTTACTAACATTTTTAAATAGTTAATTTTTGCTGCCTACTCTATTCACCCCCCTCTAGAGTATTGTGCTTTACAACTCGTTCCTACAATCGGTCCTACAGCATTCACCCAAAAATATGCAGTTGTATATTCTTCTGTGACTGAAATTGAAAGAATAAAATCCCAATTGACAAAGAAGAATTCTAATATAGCTGTGAAGTCAAAGCCTCTTCATTGCAAAACACTTTAAAATCCACATATTAATCAAGATTGATTGAAGCCAATATTCAAGATGGAAAAAGGAAAGAGGTGGCATTGATGAGATCTGAAATGAAACCATATATATGGTGTTCACTTATACTATTCTATTGTGACCCCGACCAAAAGGAGCAGATTTTATTTTTTAATATGGGTAAACGCCAAGTGACTTGGCACGGTGGATTGAAGCTTAAAACGCCAACTGAGTTGGTGTCTTCCGTAGGGAAGATGCCAACTCACGCCAACTCACTTGGCATTTCACAACTTTGGCCCGCCACGCTAAGTCACTTGGCATTCTATCCCTCCTTTTGTAATTCCCGCAAACCCTCCCCCTATATGCAATTATAGTGAAATTCATCCCTCATGATGAAAAAATATCTAAATAAGTACAATAATATCTCATTATTCGGATAGTAAGAAGTATTTTATGTGCTTGATGGATCAGCCCCGATAATAACAATGGAAAGACGAGCTCTAGATTTTGATAAATAGTTTATGTATAATAAAACCTTATTATTTTGTTTTATGTGACAATAAAATAATACCTTATCGAACCATCATACTAGGATCATGCAAAATTAGGAGCAGTAGTATCACGTGTAAGATATCATGGAAGAAAATGCTTTTTATAAAAGCATTTTCTAATAAGCATGAATTTTAAAAGCAGGCATGAAACCAAATAAAATGCAAGAAAATATGCCTACTATAAAAAAGAAAGATAATTATGTTAAAGTCCATGTTAAAGATAATTATGACTGCTATTTTAGATTTCCTGATACGGTGCAGCTATTGTGATACATTCTGCTACTGTAATAGCTGTTAATTTTCTTGTTCTTTTATGTTAATACTGAAGAAACAACATATTGTCTGCATGTCGTTGAAAAGGCTGTTGCTGTGTTCAGGAACATGTATCTTTACAATTTATAGCCTTTATAATTTTTTGATTCATTTTAATCATGTAATCTTTACATGCATCAAAGCTATAAAACTTTGGCTATATACATTGTCTCCTGATGCTTACTAGTTTCAAGGATTACCGAAGATCCAAAGGGTCAATATCTTATCCTAATGCATAAGGAAATGCACACCCTTGAAACTTTAATAAAAGTATTTTATATAAACATGCCTTATAATGAAAATTCGATATGTCATGGCCAAACCACTTGTCTTTTCCACCTGTACAGTAATATGGTCTTTTATTTGAAACCCACAAACCATAGTTAACAAAAAAAAGCCCTTGCTCTCTAAGTTTTATAGTGTAATATCGAGTAGTTATATTCTCACATAGATTTCCAGAAAATTCACTACTAATTCCAACAACTATTCTTCAGGATTGCTAGATATTCATAAGTGTGATATATGTGTAATATCGAATATATCTTTGATTAATAATTCATATTTGATCTTTTGTTGAAATAAAAGTGGAGAAGAAAACATTAAAGAAAGTAAACGATCAATCTAATAACATATTGGTTCTTTTTCCATGAAGAACCTAGTACAGTTTGAAGCAAAAGAGTAGTCCTGACAAACAAATCGAGGGCAACAGAACAATTTATGACCATAACACATTTTTTTCAAAATTAAATCTAAAACAACAATCACAAAGGAAGAATCACGCTAGCTTCTGCTACCTAAACATAGAACCTAGAGGAAATGCTACATAGCTTCATTCCTTATGGATCATAAATCACAATATATATATATATATATATATATATATATATATATATATATATATAAATATATATATAAATATATATATATATATATATATATATATATATATATATATATATATATATATATTTATATATATATATATATATATATATATATATATATATATATATATATATATATATATATATATATATATGATCCATTCCTTATGGATCATAAATCACTATATATATAGTGATTTATGATCCATTCCTTATGGATCATAAATATATATATATATATATATATATATATATATATATATATATATATATATATATATATATATATATATATATATTTTATATATATATATATATATATATATATATATATATATATATATATATATATATATATATATATATATATATATATATTTTATATATATATATATATATATATATATATATATATATATATATATATATATATATATATATATATATATATATAAATATATATATATATATAAATATATATATATATATATATATATATATATATATATATATATATATATATATATATATATATATATATATATATATATATATATATATATATATATATACCCTCTAAAGTAAATGTATATATACCCTCTAAAGTAAATGTAGGGCACTAATAAATGAATGATCACAACTTCCAAATAAGCAAGTCTAAGAGCATAGTGTTCTATATGAAAGATTGTGTTAAGTACCTTCTTTCCAGGTCGCACTAGCCTCAGCGCAACCTCTGCTACAGTTTGGCTGCAGCAATAACATCAACTGCTCTCACAAATTGGCCCGTCTTAAAGTACATGAGTATATGCCACAACTGCAATAAATCCATCTATGTGACACCCCATATCAATACAAGACAAAGAAGGCCATTAGCATGAAGACACATAAAACTCTTCCATTTTCTCCTAGCATAACCACCGCCCTAAGGAAATGATTGGTACTCTTACATCTTCACGATAGCCTTCTCTTCCAAAACAGTCTCCCCACTAGTGCGTGGTGAGTTATGGCAGACGGTGTTGTTGACAGAAACACAAGTCGGAAAGGCAACACCCCTCTCGATCTTCTTCTTCGAGTTTTTGTACATGTGTCTAGTATGCCTAGACTGAACATTATAATCAACATGACCATAAAAAACTTCGGACAATAAGAAATAAAAAAAGCTCAATGAATAAAAAATGGAAGAAGCATACAACCAACCCCTAAAGAAAAAAAGCACAAAAGTTCCCTTCTTTACATCAACATAGATCATTTGTGCAAAATAATAAACACAAAAGTTTTCCCATATGATAATAAACTAATACGAGAGACCAAAAATATAATAACTTCAAAATTCGCGATGAGTAACACCATCGATTCACCATGTAAAATGAACACAATATGTGCAAAATTACTAGAAAAAGGTTTATGTTTTTACTTACTCTCTAATATAGGCATCGTCTTTCTCGCAAACATCGACTATCGTCATCCTTGGCTTGCACTCCTTCAGAACCAGCTGAATAGCTCCTTTCGTCCCCCCCCCCCCCCCCGACGTTCCCCCCGACCAACAAAATGAACAATTAAATTATACTAAATCCATAATTTTTAAGAGAAAAAAAAGGGGAGAAAGAAGAGAGATTTGTTACTGTTGACGATATCGGCTACAATCTTGTACTTGAAGATGACGTCGGGGATGGAGATATCCAACTCCTTCTCCTCGTGGGCTTCTCATCCGACATCTCTTCTTCCTCCTAAACCCTAGAAATTGAAAGATGGGAACATAAATTTTCTAGATTGATTGAGGAAGAAAGAGAGACCTTAACAAAATATCGATAAAAAATTTATGGAGAAGATGTAACCTCACTTCCCGAATATTTTAATACAATATTTTAGAAATGAATAAATAATTATACCATAAATATTCCTTGGTTTAATACTATATTTTTTCTGAATTATTTATGACCATTATTGTGTTATTTTTTAAAGCCCAATTTTCTGTTTGGGCCTCCATGGCCAACCCATTGGTAATGGGCTATCCTAGTTATATAATGGGTATTTATCAGCCATTTATTCAGCCATAGCAACGGCTAGGCCATTACGTTGGAGAGAACAAGTGTTCTTCCCTAACTGTTTAGGCAGCAAAGCACATGGCTCTGTAACTAATCTTTTGATTTTCCCTCCCATTTCCTTCTCTTTTCAAATTCCAGTTGCCTATTTAAACGGCCAAACCCTAATTCCTGAGTACATCATTTCTTCTCTTCAATCCCAAATTTCTCATGCTCTGGTCATCAATGGCATAATCTGCAGAAGCCTTCGGGAAGGAAGACGACGACAGGACTTACTCTTCCTCTTCATCAAATTGACATCTAAAGTAGGTGAGTTTTGATCAGCTCATTCAGATCTAGAAATCAGAGATTAGTAAGTTTGTAATTAAATTTCCCTCTCTTAAATTTGAAGTTGAACCTGTTCTTCATCCTTGAGATATCGATGGACTCTGGAGGATCTTCATAGTCTTCATCGATCCATCTATTTTAGGTAAACTGATCGATCCCTCTGTAATTACTCTGAATTTGAGTAACTGACACTTGAAATCAACTCAGTTCTTTGCAAATTCTCAGATCAGATTTCATTAAACAGCGTTCTATTGAGTCAATTCCTTTGTTTCCTTTGTTCTAATAATTTGAGGTGAGACTCTGTTTTATTGAGTTGCTAAAAATTCAATGTTAGAATATTTGTTGATTTCTTTTATTGATCAGATCTAGAAGTCTAGATCTATGTTTTCCTGATCAATCAAGTCTTCGTTGAACAGAGCCAGAGGTGAGTTCCTTAATTATGATCAACCTATTCTAGTGATTGAGAAATCATTATAATTCTGTTTCAGTTGAACATATTCTAAAATTGGTGTTCTCTTTATTTGTTCATCCCAGTGTTAGATTTTCTTGGGTGGTATCGAGCAAGTATCGTTCCCTACAAGTGTCAGATACAATTTTGGTTCAGGTAAATCCTATGATCTTCTGTGATATCAGTGTTCCTTAATTAGATTAGCTATTCATGTCATAAGGGAATTATACTTATACTTAGATTTTGATAAGCTGAATTTTAATTGAACTTCAGAAGTAGATCATGGACCTAATTTCTATAACTCAGTATCAAGATTATTTGAGAATGGGAGTGATGACAAACTACTGTCCAGATTATTGTTAATGTTGAGAGAAGAGTTGGGGTTTACACTATATATATATATATATATATATCCAGTTATCTGGCTTTACGAATTATTAGGCATGTACTGATACTTAGGGATGCAAGGGTTTTTGCTAACATTGATCAGTCATGTAACACTTTATATGTTGATAATCGTGTATAGTTCTCTTTGGTATCGTATTATGAGAACCTGGTGATCTGTACTAGTTACTGACCTTAGCTTTTATTCATCTCCCCGATATCCCAGTATGGGTTAAACCTTACTGACAATTACCTTGTTCACCTCAATTGAGCATTGGTCCGAGAAGCCCTATCTAGAATTCTCGACTAAGGTGGATAGGTCATACTGTGGCACTAGTTTATTGGAATTTTGTTTAACTAAACTATTGTCAGGATGTGGGCAGTGAGGAATAAACTGGGAACTAGCTGTGGATCATAGGATTGGGAAGGGGATGAAATGTTATGAGTGTTATCATGTAACTTTAGGGATGCTTGCATCTGTAAGCACTAGTTCCCTGATCAGCAGCTCTTAGACACATCAAGCCTAGCTTCCTGAGCAACCCTGTGGTCCTCTCACTTCATCTGTTTCAACCGTTCAGTGATTTTGAATGATTAGGCTCATGAATTAAGGTTGATAGCACCAAGGACTATTCGATGTATGGACTGATTGGAATGTTTGTTAGGGACTGTATCAGACCTAGTAAGACTGATTTATGAGAGTCCTGATGAGGACTGATATATGTGAATTCTATGAGAGACTGACCTACATTAGCTCTATTTGGGACTGACTGTATCAGTCCTACTTGGGACTGATTCTCATCTGAACATGGACTGATTGTATGCCCTGATTCAGCACTGAGCTATATTATTATCTCAGCTGAGATTGATTATGTCAGCCTAGCTTTGACTGATATATATCAGTCCTGAGCAGGACAGACACTTGAGGATTTATCTAAGACTATTCAGGAATAATAAATTAGAAATGGACATCTAAGTTTGCTGGCTTGACTAGTTCATGATACCAATAGGAAATTATCTACTGATAATGATTTAGATAATTCCCTATTGGACAATGACATTGGGAATGCCTTTAGAAATTAACCTGAGATTGAGTGTGGATTCCTTATTTCCTGATTCTGCTACAGACTATAGGAAACCAATTTTCAGCCTGAGTTGGACTATACAGTGGATTAGGACTGTCATGATCAGATATTTATATCAAGTGTTTTGTTTAGTACTGATTTAAAACCATAATTAAACCTCACATGAATTGGTATGCAGACATTGTCACCTGAAGTGAAGAGTAGGCCTGTCATCTATTATATCCTGAAGCCAATACTATACATGGGAGTTTCAGCTGGTATCTCGATTCCTGGAATCAACTTTATATCAATGAGGACTGCTTACCTGTATAATCGAGACAGTGCTATAGCAGAGTTATTCAATGGGATATTTAGCCTTTGTGGAAACCTAGGTAATGCAGATAGATAGATAGGTTTAGCCCATAATTATCTCAACTGTTTTATCCTCCTGGAACCTAGTGTTGTGTGGCTATATGGTTTAGCATGAATACCTGTAGGAATGTTTGATGTAAGCAGGACCATGAGCTAATTTGGATTCCATTAGAACCTATCTATAAGAGGTTGTTCTGATGATTAAGGTCGACAACTGAAGAGCAGTACACTCTTATTATTAGAGGCTGACAGTTTAGGTATGTCCAAACCTTGTATTTATAGATAATTGCTAATTTAGAGTCTTATAAATGATACACTATAAGTTAAGCTTGATTTTAGAGATAAATCACTAATTGAAACTAGTATAAATGTTAACCAATTGTAACCATATAACAGGAGGATATCCAGCATTCCATTCCACACTTGATCACCCTGAGCAAGGCAAGTATACTCCTCGGACTTGTCCATTTCTTCATGTCTTGTATATTCATTCTTGTATCTTCTGGTTGACACGATATTTTACGAGATTGTCTTGTATCATGTTTCATTGATTTTACTTGTGTCTGGGAGGGAAAATACTACAGATGTGTGATCAAACCCGAGTTACTATTTATGTGAATAGCTTAGGCCCCGCATCGTGCACGTGGGATCGAAGCCGTACCATTTCATGTTCCCTGAATCTATCTAAGGCGATCACACACTCTGGATGTATTTCGATATATTACACATTTCAGGTTCATTGTGTATTTCATGTTCTGGACTCATTTCATGTTTCATGTATTTACTTTTCAGTATTCATGTTCAGGTTTCATGTCATGTTCTCATTTCTCGTATTTCTATATTTTTCCTGTTTTCTTTTTATACCATGATGTTCATGTTCATTTCCTTGGATATACTTAGCTCCACTCCTGACTAGGATATGTTGCAGGTGAGTTGGAAGCTATCTGTGACACTTACTACAGGCAGGAGCCTGGAGGCACCTATGAGCCGGTTGATGTTGCTCAGGACTTAGAGGCTGAGGAAGCCTAGCACCTTTATTTTTAGTTTTATCTGGACTTGTATTAGAGACATCAGTTTACTTTTCTTTTGCTGGAAATGTAATAACTCTTAGACCTGTATTTGATTCTGGGATTCAATATTATGTGGTTTATATTCATTCTTATCTGGATTTATAGATTTCCCTAGATATTGTTATAGCTTACTTCATTGTGTCTAACGACGAAGGCTGGGCGTGTCCGACTTGTGTCTAATTATTTGGGAGCGGGTCGTGACATGTTTTTAGTAGTGGCCCATGTAGGTCTATCCTAATGGTACCTAGGTCTTAGCGTACTATTGTGGGACTTGATTAAACTAGGGAAACTTGATCACAGCATAGGAAAATTAGGAAATAAGGGTATATCAGGTGCATTAATATTATAAAATCATTGTTTATTTTTAGGTTTTAGGGTTTATCAATCAACGAAGTTTTCTTTCTATTGCAGGATGGTCACTACGAGGAAGACCACGGATCAGCCGGGAGTTGCAGGCAGTTCGGGACAGTCTGCATCAGACGCTCCAGTAGAGCAGCTTCCGTACCGCCTCCTATCTTTCCTCTGCTGCCCTCGACGATGATGTTCGACGGCGCCCAGGTGATGGCCATATTCCAGCAGTTTAAGGAGGCCCAGAACCACCAGGCTGTACAGTTCAAAGCGATCATCGTTGATGCACTCAGGACTCGAGAGATGGCAGCACCAGCACCATTAGCACCTCCAGCACCAGCAGCACCGAGACCGGGGACCGCCAGGGACTACCAGAACCTCTGGCCGATAGATTTTTGGGGTCATGAGGGGATTGTTATGCGGATAAGTGGCTGGAAAATACGGAGCGGACGCTGAAGATGGCGAGGATCCCGGATGATCTGAAGGTAGAAGTTGCGAGCATGTGACTGTTCGACCTTGCCAGAGCCTGGTACCGAGAGGAGCCCCAGTTAGCAGCACCCCAGGTTCTTTGGGCAGATTTCAAAACTCTATTCAAGGAGAAGTTCTTCCCCGGCATTGAGCGAGACGAGCTTCGGATGCAGTTCGAGGCCTTGCACCAGGGGACCATGACGGTGGCAGAGTATACGTCGAAGTTCACCCGACTTAGCAGGTTCACAGAGAACCTAGTCGGCACGCCAGAGGAGAGGGCTTGAGGTTCAAGAAGGGCCTCACCAGAGAGCTGCGGCATGTAGTGGCGATCAGCCAGGCGACGACTTATTCGAGCATCCTCAAGATTGCTCAGGCTGTAGAGAAGGAGATGGACCCGAAGCCAAAGAGGGATAGGGACATCGGTAGTAGCAGCTACCAGGCACCGGCGAAGAGGACCCAGATTCAGACTCAGACGGGGCCACCACAGCCGGCAGCAGTTCAGCATCGTCCTGCCAAAGTTCTAGCAGTTCAGCATCAGAGACAGTAGGGGGTCACTTGCATATACTGTCATCGGCCAGGACACCACGTGGAGGCCTGTCGCAAGCGGCTAGGACTTTGTCTATTCTGCGGGTCAGACGCACATCAGATGAGAGACTGCCAGCAGGCCACAGCCAGACTAGCAGGAGGACCCCGAGGAGCTATAGGACCACCACCTGTACCACCCAAAGCACTGCCTGCTGCACCCCAGAGAGGAAGACCAGCTCTACCACCTCAGTAACAGAGATTTGCACAGAACCAGCAGCAGCTGAGGAGAGGACCACAGTGGGGATGTGCTTACGCCATGGCCGCAGTTGAGGAAGAGGATGCAGCTCCAGATGTTATCACAGGTTCTATTATTATATATTCATTTTCTGCCATTGTATTGTTTGATTTTGGATATACACATAGCTTTGTATCATATGAGTTTCTACATAGACACAGCTTCACACCTAAGCCCACTAGGAGGAACTGTCGGATTATGACAGGAGGAGGGGTAGTGCCAGTTAGTGAGATGGTGGATTGCCCTATCACTATAGCTGGGAGGGAGCTTAGGGCTCGACTTCTAGTGATGCCATTGCCCGGATTTGAGGTAGTCCTCGGCATCGACTGGATGAGCAAGCAGTTTGCTGTAATAGACTGCCATGAAGGGAAAGTTACTTTTAGCCCACTTGAGTTCCATCGTTCGAGGTCAGAAGACGGATCGCAGAGAGACCAGAGGGAGTCTACTTCGGAGTAGTTGCAGAAGACCAGGAGTTACCGCATCCGCTGATTATAGAGTTTCTCGACGTCTTCCCCGAGGAGTTGCCAGGATTGTCGCTAGATCGAGATGTGGAGTTCAGCATCGACTTAGTGCCCGGATCAGCGCCGAAGTCACAGCATTGCTACAAGATCAACCCGAAGGAAGCTACAGAGTTGAAGGCCCAGATTGATGAGTTGGAAGGCAAGGGTTTTATTCGGTCCAGTGCTTCATCCTGGGGAGCACCGGTACTCTTCGTACCCAAGAAGGATGGGACTGTGAGGATATGTATCAAGTACCGTCCACTCAATAACATCACTATCAAGAATAAATACCTGTTGCCTCGGATTGATAAGTTGTTTGATCAACTGAGTGGGGCGAAGGTCTTTTCTAAGATTGACCTTCGGTCGGGGTATCATCAGATGAAGGTTCAGGAGCAGGATATTCCGAAGATAGATTTCAATACCCGTTACGGCCAGTATGAATTTTTGGTGATGCCGTTCAGACTTACCAATGCCCCAGCAGTGATTATGAACTTGATGAATAAGGTTTTCCACAAGTATCTGGACATGTTTTTCGTAGTCTTCATTGACGACATCTTGATATATTCGAAGACCGATGAGGAGCATGTGGAGCACCTACGTATTGTTTTGAAGATTTTGCAGAAGAAAAAGCTGTACGGGAAGCTCTCGAAGTGCGAGTTCTTCTTGGACAGTAGAGTTCTTGGGGCATGTGGTGACTGGAGAAAGGATTTATGTAGATCCCAAGAAGATTGAAGCTGTGGAAGCATGGGCACCTCCCAAGTCAGTAGCAGAGATTCGTAGTTTTCTGGGGCTAGCAGGTTACTACCGAAAGTTCGTAAATGATTTTGCCAACATAGCAGAGCCGATGACGAAGCTTACGCAGAAGGACGAGGAGTACATCTGGAGCGACGCCTGCTAGTCAGCATTTGAAGAATTAAAGAGAAGACTCACCATAGCACCAGTTCTAGCTTTGCCATCTGGATCGGGAGGATTCGTCATCTACAGTGATGCATCAGGGAAGGGCTTGGGATGTGTGCTTGAGCAGAACAAGAGGGTCATTGCTTATGCTTCTAGTTAGTTGAGGCCTCATGAGAATAATTATCCTACACATGACTTGGAGCTTGCAGCAGTCATTTTTTTCCTTGAAACTGTGGAAGCACTACTTGTATGGAGAGAGAGTGGACATCTTCACGAACCATAAAAGCCTGAAGTATGTTTTCACTCAGAAGGAGCTGAATATGAGGCAGCGTAGATGGCTGGAACTTATGAAGGATTTCGACATCAATCTGCAATACCATCCTAGGAAGGTAAATGTGGTAGCAGATGCTCTCAGTCGATATCTTGCTGCTATATTTCTCACTATGGATCGGCATCTTTTAGAGGATCTTGAGAGTCTGGGGATCGAGATTGTTCTTTCGGGAGTTGGAGGGCAGCTGATGCCCATGTAGATACAGTCAGGACTGATGGAGAAGATCAAGGAGGCCCAGTTTCTAGATGAGGGACTCCGATGTCTCAGAGGCCAGGCAGAGGCAGAATTGCTCGAGGACTTCACTATTGCATATGATGGATCCTTGAGGCACGGGAACCAGTTGCGTGTGCCCAAGGATTTGTGGGAGGAGGTTATGCAGGAGGCCCACCAGTCGCAATATTCTATTCATCCTGGATCTACCAAGATGTATAAGGATCTGCGGGAGTATGTTTGGTGGTATGGGATGAAATGAGAGGTTGCCAGATTTGTTTCCAGATGCCTTGTGTGCCAGTAAGTCAAGACGGAGTGCCAGAGACCAGCAGGATTACTCCAGCCTTTACCTATTCCGGAATGGAAGTGGGAACAAATCACCATAGATTTCGTCTTTGGTTTACCGCGTACGCCCGGTGGCAAGGATGTTATTTGGGTTATCATGGACAGACTGACGAAATTCGCTCACTTTATTCCGTTCAAAGTAGGGCTGTCGACCGAGAAGCTTGCAGACCTCTACATGCATCAGATTATACGGATCCACGGGGTGTCGGTGAGCATCATTTCAGACAGGGACAACCGCTTCATATCACACTTCTGGAGGAGTCTCCAGCTGAGCTTGGGTTCACAGTTGAAGTTCAGCACCGCCTATCATCCACAGATAGACGGACAATCCGAGAGGACCATTCAGACACTGGAGGATATGCTGCGAGTTTGTGCATTCGATTTCGGCGGTTCGTGGGAGGATCACTTGCGTCTAGTAGAGTTTGCCTGTAACAACAGTTATCAGGCTAGCATCGAGATGACCCCATTCGAGGCACTGTATGGATGGAGATGTCGCACACCTTTATCTTGGGACGACATTGGCGAGAGGACTTTGCTTGGGCCAGAGATGGTGGTAGATTCAGCTGAGAAGATCAGATTGATCAAGGAGCATCTCAGAGTTGCACAGGATCGGCAGAAGCACTGGACAGACAGCAGCAGACGGCTACTGGAGTTTGCAGTTGGAGATAGAGTGTTCCTGAAGATCTTGCCGACCAGGGACATCATCCATTTTGGCAGAGGCGGGAAGCTCAGTCCGAGGTACATCGGACCCTTTGATGTGACAGTACGAATTGGCGAGGTGGTATATCGACTAGCGCTTCCAGCTAGCTTGGAGGGGGTACACGACGTTTTTCATGTATCTCAGCTTCGACGCTATATTCCAGACCCGAGCCATGTGGTGGACTACTTAGAGCTAGAGGTGGGTCCGAGCTTGACCTATGAGGAGATCCTTGATCGGAGGGAGAAGCAATTGCGGAATCAGACTATTCCACTTGTCCGAGTCTTGTGGAGATACCACTCCCTAGGAGAGTCCACATGGGAGCGCGAGGACGAGATGCGAGAGTGTTACCCCAGTTTGTTTGCTTGATTGTATTTGACATTAATTTTTTTTAAAATTCAATAAAATTGTTTATGTTGAATAATTGTTGTGATTTTTGGAAATAATTTTTTTTGTCCTTCGAATTTCGAGGACAAAATTTTTTAAGGATGAGAGATTTGAAACCTCACTTCCCGAATATTTTAATACAATATTTTAGAAATGAATAAATAATTATACCATAAATATTCCTTGGTTTAATACTATATTTTTTTGAATTATTTATGACCATTATTGTGTTATTCTTTAAAGCCCAATTTTTTGTTTGGGCCTCTATGGCCAACCCATTGGTAGTGGGCTATCCTAGTTATATAATAGGTATTTATCAGCCATTTATTCAGCCATAGCAATGGCTAGGCCATTGCGTTGGAGAGAACAAGTGTTCTTCCCCAACTGTTTAGGCAGCAGAGCACATGGCTCTGTAACTAATCTTTTGATTTTCCCTCCCATTTCCTTCTCTTTTCAAATTCCAGTTGCCTATTTAAACGGCCAAACCCCTAGTCCTGAGTACATCATTTCTTCTCTTCAATCCCAAATTTCTCAAGCTCTGGTCATCAATGGCATAATCTGCAGAAGCCTTCGGGAAGGAAGACGACGACAGGACTTACTCTTCCTCTTCTTCAAATTGACATCTAAAGTAGGTGAGTTTTGATCAGTTCGTTCAGATCTAGAAATCGAAGATTAGTAAGTTTGTAATTAAATTTCCCTCTCTTAAATTCGAAGTTGAACCTGTTCTTCATCCTTGAGATATTGATGGACTCTGGAGGATCTTCATAGTCTTCATCGATCCATCTATTTTAGGTAAACTGATCGATCCCTTTGTAATTACTCTGAATTTGAGTAACTGACACTTGAAATCAACTCATTTCTTTGCAAATTCTCGGACCGGATTTCATTAAACAGCGTTCTATTGAGTCAATTCCTTTGTTCCAACAATTTGAGGTGAGACTCTGTTTGTTGAGTTGCTGAAAATTCAATGTTAGAATATTTGTTGATTTCTTTTATTGATCAGATCTACAAGTCCAGATCTATGTTTTCCTGATCAATCAAGTCTTCGTTGAATAGAGCCAAAGGTGAGTTCCCTGATTATGATCAACCTATTCTAGTGATTGATAAATCATTATAATTTTGTTTCAGTTGAACATATTCTAAAATTGGTATTCTCTTTATTTCTTCATCCCTGTGTTAGATTTTCTTGGGTGGTATCGAGCAAGTATCTGTCCCTACAAGTGTCAGATACAATTTTGGTTCAGGTAATTCCTATGATCTTATGTGATATCAGTGTTTCTTAATTAGATTAGCTATTCATGTCAGAAGGGAATTATAATTATACTTGGATTTTGATAAGCTGAATTTTAATTGAACTTCGGAAGTAGATCATGGACCTAATTTCTATAACTCAGTATCAAGAATATTTGAAAATACGAGTGACGACAGACTACTGTCCAGATTATTGTTAATGTTGAGAGAAGAGTTAGGGTTTACACTAAATATATATCTAGTTATCTGGCTTTGCCAATTATTAGGCATGTATTGATACTTACGGATGCAAGGGTTTTTGCTAACATTGATCAGTCATGTAACACTTTATATGTTGATAATCGTGTATAGTTCTCTTTGGTATCGTATTATGAGAACCTGGTGATCTGTACTAGTTACTGACCTTAGCTTTTACTCATCTCCCTGACATCCCAGTATGGGTTAAACCTTACTGACAGTTTAACTTGTTTACCTCAATTGAGCATTGGTCTGAGAAGCCCTATATAGAATTCTAGATTAAGGTGGATAGGTCATACTGTGGCACTGGTTTATTGGAATTTTGTTTAACTAAACCATTGTCAGGATGTGGGCAGTGAGGAATAAACTGGGAACTAGCTGTGGATCTTGGGATTGGGAAGGGGATAAAATGTTATGAGTATTATCATGTAACTTTAGGGATGCTTGTATCAGTAAGCACTAGTTGCCTGATCAGCAGCTCTTAGACACATCAAGCCTAGCTTCCTGAGCAACCCTGTGGTCCTCTCACTTCATCTGTTTCAACCGTTCAGTGATTTTAAATGATTAGGCTCATGAATTAAGGTTGATAGCACCAAGGACTATTCGATGTATGGACTGATTGGAATGTTTGTTAGGGACTGTATCAGACCTAGTAAGACTGATTTATGAGAGTCCTGATGAGGACTGATATATGTGAATTCTATGAGAGACTGACCTACATCAGCTCTATCTGGGACTGGCTGTATCAGTCCTACTTGGGACTGATTCTCATCTGAACATGGACTGATTGTATGCCCTGATTCAGCACTGAGCTATATCATTGTCTCAGCTGAGACTGATTGTATCAGCCTAGCTTTGACTGATATATATCAGTCCTGAGTAGGACAGACACTTAAGGATTTATCTAAGACTGTTCAGGAATAATAAATTAGAAATGGACATCTAAGTTTGTTGGCTTAACTAGTTCATGATACCAATAGAAAATTATCTACTGATAATGATTTAGAAAATTCCCTATTGGACAATGACATTGGAAATGCCTTTAGGAATTAACCTGAGATTGAGTGTGGATCCCTTATTCCCTGATTCTGCTACAGACTATAGGAAACCAATTTTCAGCCTGAGTTGGACTGTACAGTGGATTAGGACTGTCATGATCAGATATTTATATCAAGTATTTTGTTTAGGACCGATTTAAAACCATAACTGAACCTCACATGAATTGGTATGTAGACATTGTCACATGAAGTGAAGAGTAGGCCTGTCATCTATTATATCCTGAAGCCAATACTGTACATGAGAGTTTCAGCTGGTATCTTGATTCCTGGAATCAACTTTATATCAATGAGGACTACTTACCTGTATGATCGAGACAGTGCTATAGCAGAGTTATTCAATGGGATATTTAGCCTTTGTGGGAACCTATGTAATGCAGATAGATAGATAAGTTTAGCCCATAATCATCTCAAATGTTTTATCCTCCTGGAACCTAGTGTTGTGTGGCTATATGGTTTAGCATGAATACTTGTAGGAATGTTTGATGTAAGCAGGACCATGAGCTAATTTGGATTCCATTAGAACCTATCTATAAGAGACGGTTCTGATGATTAAGGTGGACTGCTGAAGAGCAGTACACTCTTATTATTAGAGGCTGACAGTTTAGGGATGTCCAAACCTTGTATTTATAGATAATTGCTAATTTAGAGTCTTATAAATGATACACTATAAGTTAAGCTTGATTTTAGAGATAAATCACTAATTGAAACTAGTATAAATGTTAACCAATTATAACCATATAATAGGAGGATATCCTGCATTCCATTCCACACTTGATCACCCTGAGCAAGGCAAGTATACTCCTCGGACTTGTCCATTTTTTCATGTCTTGTATATTCATTCTTGTATCTTCTGGTTGACACGATATTTCATGAGATTGTCTTATATCATATTTCCTTGAGTTTACTTGTGTCTGGCAGGAGAAATACTACAGATGTGTGATCAAATCCGAGTTACTATTCATATGAATAGCTTAGGCCCCGTATCGTGCATGCGGGACCGAAGCCGTACCATTTTATGTTCCCTGAATCTACCCAAGCCGATCACACACTCTGGATGTATTTCGATATATTGCACATTTCAGGTTCATTGTGTATTTCATGTTCAGGACTGATTCTCAATTGTGTATTTCGATATATTGCACATTTCTGGATGTATTTCGATATATTGCACATTTCAGGTTCATTGTGTATTTCGATATATTGTACATTTTAGGTTCATTATGTATTTCATATTCCCTGAATCTACCCAAGCCGATCACACACTCTGGATGTATTCCCTAAATCTACCCAAGCCGTACCATTTTATGCTCCCTGAATCTACCCAAAGGAGAGAAAAAAAGTTTAGAAATTTATTTTTGATAAAATAGTTTCAACGGGAGGGGAGCGCAGGATTTGGTTACATTTAGAAGCCAAATTTTTTAATGGATTAGGGAGCTAAAATTTTCTATAGTTTTCAATCCGTCAAATTTAACCCTACTGTTTTGGTGAGATAGGATTTGATGTTAAATAACGGTTTCAACCCGTCGAAAATATAATGACAGTTTTAATACGTCATTGTTGGACAACTCTAATTGTCGCAAATCGTCCATTTTGGTGTATTATCTTCATTGAAACCCAAGGCTAGGATTTTCTTTAGATTAAACAATCAACCTTGAACATAATATCCCAAGGACAGAGTTCAACACATACATAGGATATAACTATAGCTTCTCAATGAAGTAAAATGAGGAATGCATCAGGGATGAGTACTCAATCATTGTGACAAGTGCAAAACACTAGTATAGCATACTTCCCCTTATCCAAACATATAGCATTCTCAAACCAAACTGTTAGGAATCGGATATGTGCCCTCTTGCACCCCGATACCGTGTCTGAGACGTTGCCGCAGCGGAAACTTAGGCCAACCCACCTGAAATAAACAACCCCCGTCTAACGGACACCAAACACAGATAAAGACAAGTATATGATGGTGACTACATCACCTGGACAAATCCCAATCTCTATAACTCAGATGAAATTATAATATTGACAAAAACTAATGTTCAACCCTTTGCCCTAATAGGTTCAACCCCCTCACCAAACTCAAGAAGAAAAGAAAGATTACAATTGAAATCGCTCACCAACCCGTAGCAATCTCCCTAACCGAAGTTGATGACCCCTCGATTAGATCTCTTTTCTTGTCTTGGATGGCGAAGTCCTAAGAGCAAAGGGCAAAACTTTTTCTTAGATTTACTGTGGACGAGCACCTCGTATCTTCACTTTTTGTGCTGTGCTTTGTGTCTCCACCCTCACCCTATATATATAGTATAAGAAAAACCTATTTTAGGTCATAATAGAATTTCTTAAATAGGAAGCCCTCAAATAAGAATCCTACTACACCTAAAATAGTCCATCAACATCCTATTTCAGATTATAATAGGATCTCTTAAATAGGAAACCCTCAAATAAGAATCCTATTATATCTAAAATAGCCCAGCACTAATTATGGACATCCAAATCAAATTAATCAAATATTTAATCAGATTTGGACTCCATAAATATGATATTACCAAATCCAGACTGGACTCCAACAATCTTCCCCTCTAGTTTGATGAGAGGGTGTTGACCCCATGGCTCCTCAACTGGACTCCATGCATGTCGTCATGCGACAGAGTTCCTGCTCCCCCATGCCACTGATCTTCGATCTCCCGAGCTGCTTTGCATCTTCCTTCATCTCGTGCTCTTCGACCGCCACGTCTATGCTAGCTGTCATGCGTAGCACCTCTTGCACTACTGGGATCCTGCCGATATTAATAACACGATCAAGATAGAAGTCCCTGACGATCAGCCTTACCGCAAGTCTCGGCTGCCTGTCCCCGACTTCTGTCTTCCACCGAAAAGTGTTAATGTTCCGACGAGCTTCTGCATCCTTGGCTGGCCCAACAAAGCAGACAATGCGGTCTCCTGAGATTCGAACTCCTGAACCTGCCTACCTTCGTGTCTGAACTTGAAGCTCCCCCATACACATGCCTCCTTGAGCAGAACATCACGCACTATACATGTCGTCGATGACCCACAGCTCCCCCTAAACTGTACGAATGATGATGCTCCCGTCTCATATTGAGTTTGCTGTAAACCTTGATCTCCTTCATGCTTCGAACTGCTAAAACCGATGTCACTCCGTGAAGCTTTGGCAAACCACCCGTCGCCAAAATCGGATCCGTAGAGAAACCCCTACCTGGAGACCGACCAGCTGTCATGGGACCGACATACTGACCCTCAATCTTTGACTCACCACCATCCGTCGCTTTGTCTCGATGAACAAAATCTTCCGTATCCCTTAAAGCACCTAGAAGCCCCTCCTCACCAAGTTCTCGATGATCCACCTCATGTTGAGCACCCCTCGAGCCTCCATCCGGTGTCTGTGGCCTACTTGTACCGCTCAGCGGTTTGAGCCTGTACTTGCCATAACACAAATCTCCCCGAGCCAACTGTTAGGAACCCTTCGCAAGCATCCAACCTTTGTCCCCAAACAGACTATGACAGCCACCATCTGCCAGCCTCCCTATCGAAAATAAGTTGTAGCACAAACTTGGTACATGTCGCACACCCTTGAGAACGAGCTTCTTACTGAGCTCCGTTATCAAGTACACATTACCAAGGCCTACAACTGCAGCTGTCCCCTTATCGCCCATCTTCATACGTCCAAACCTGCCGCCGCGGTATGACGTGAAGATCCTCCTATGTGGAGTGGCGTGATACAACGCCCCCGTATCCATGACCCAGTCGCCGTCATGACACATGCCACAAGGTTTCTCTACATCGGTTGCTGCGATGATGATATCTCCCATTGCTGTGAGATCCTCATGATCGTCCTTGCCCTTTGCCTTCTTAGCCTTGAACTTCATGCAGTTCCTCATGATATGACCCCTTTCGCCACAGTGATAGCAGCCCTCCTTGCGGTCCATAATCGCAAGATTCTGAGAACTTCCCCCTGTTCTCGCTTATGAATTGGGTCTTCCCTTCCCATAGGAAGTCACCAGAGCGGACTCCTGCGACGATTCCACTTGCTTACGTCGGACCTCCTCATTCAACAAGCTACTTTTGACTGCCTCCATCGTGACAACTCCATCAGGCTTAGAGTTGCTCACCGACACCACCAACGTTTCCCAGCTTTTCGACAGAGAACTCAAGAGCAGTAGGTCCTGAAGCTCATCATCAATCACCATCTTCATCGCAGACAGCTAATTGATGATACCCTGAACCTCGTTCAGATGTTGTGCCACTAGGGTACCCTCCGTGTACTTCGAGTTGACAAGTTGGCGAATAAGAAATACCTTGTAGCCAGCCGTCTTCCTTTTGTACACCGAATACAGCTTCTCCTATAATGCTTTTGCTGAACTCTCCATGGTGTCACGACCCGTACCCGGTGTAAGGGCACGAGACGTGGGTACATCCAGCCTACGCCACAATGTCGGCGGTAGAACGCTGTCCTAGGTCCAACATCTAACACAATCTAGAATATGCTCCAATTGGAGAATAATATATATATATGGTACAACTCAATCATAATAACTAAGATGGAATAGAAGAAAGATAATCTCAACAGAGAGTCACAATATGAATAACAATTCTGGTGTAAACCACACCATAATAAATCTCAATACAATCACAAAGTCTCATAACTAGATAATAATATAAGTCTAATCTATCTCATGGCAAGTCCTCAGCGACTACTGGATCCTGCTGAGGGTCCAGGTCACCTGTGTCAACTAGGCCTGCTCTATAGTAAGTGTCGCAGCAATCCTCATCATCTATAATATTTCAACAGGTCCAGTCATGACAGAAACGAATACATATCTCTCACACAGTTTATAACATGAAAGAAAAAAATGAAACAAGCTATAGAATAATATACATGAACTGCTGATAAAGAAAATAAGACTGTAAAAGAGAGCATGATATATGAAAATAGATATACATGATATAATAAGAGAACTGAACTAACTACGTGGTGTAGAGCAAATTCTGGTTATGTAAACTAGCTTAGGTTATACATGACTTAAATCTAGTTTGGAGTTGCACATGAAAAGGGTGAAGATCACATAACCAAATAAATACTCCCCTTGCCCCAATCAGTACACAAGGATATGTCCACGTTATGTTATTACACATGAAAGTAGTATGTCACATGGATAGCTAGTCCACATGCACACTGAGTTATACATGAAGGCTCACATGATCATGAGTGTACATGAATGTCACATAAGTATACATGAATAAGTACGAATACAATGAGTAGACGATGCACATTGTAATGTCCTGAATTCGTGATACGTATTTAGAGTACGTACGCGTATTTTGGGCCAATATTTTATTTAGTCATGATTAGTTATCTTGGTTTATTTTGTATTGGCTTGGTTTTATTGGCATGGATAGTTCAATTGGTTTTAATGGTTCATGGGTTTATCTTGGATTAGTGAGGTTGGGTTTATTTCATGGTTCATTTGGTTTAAATTGCTAGAGAGAGAGTTTATTGGCCTTGACTTGGTTCACCTTGGTTTATTTTGGTTTGGTCTATTTTGGTTTAACATGGAGAACCCCACCCTATTATAAATATCAACTTCTCTCTCTCTCTCCTCATTATTTTCTTCATCTTCTTCCTCAAGCTTCTTCCTCTCCACCACCACCACCAACCTAGGCAAGTGCATCTTGCTATCACTTGAGGGCTACATTTTATTTGTCTATTAGTTTTATTAGCTCATTTTGAGCAACATTAGAACTTAGATTTTCTCCATTTGGAGCTTGGAATTTTGTAGATCTAGGTTTAAAGTATTTTCAGATTTTGGTGGATTTGATCTATGAAACTTGTTCATTTGCATGTTTTGATTGTTCCATGTTGAAGAGAATTGAATTTTACACAATTTAGACCCTTGTAAAGTTGGATTTGGACTTGTTTTGACCTAGTTGTGGTCCTTAGAATTTCTGAGTTCCATGGCTTTTTCTCTCGGGTTGGGGAAGAAGACCCCTGTTCCCGAGCGCAATCCAGTCCAGCGCTCTTTAGCGCTGGCGCAAACCAGTTAGCCCAGCACTCTTTAGTGCTGGCGCAATCTAGCCTCGCGCAGCTCGTTTTGGCACAATCCAGCCAGTGCAGCTCGCCCTGGCGCAATCCATTCTCTGCGCAATCCGGTGTGTGCGCAATCCGGTGTGTACGCAATCCAGTGTGTGCACAATCCAACCCCTGCGCAACCCGACTCAGCGCGGCTCAGCTCTTGCGCAGTTCATCTTCTGCGCAATCTGACCTAGCGCAATCCATTTCCCTGCACGCTTGACCCAGCGCAGTCCAGCCCCTGCGCGATCCACCTCTTGCGCAGTTCATCCCTTGCGCACTCTAACCCCTGCGCAATCCATTGTCCATGTTGATTTTGTTTTAATCCTCTAGGCTTGGCTTCTCTTCTATGGATTGGAGTTTTGAGATCTTGTTTCACATGACACGACTGCTTGACCCAACACGACCTGGCACAGTTTTTGATGAATTGCTTATGACTAATATGGTTTCTGATTTCTGTGATTTATGATCCGGGTACTTTCTGATCTTCTTGATAGTGAACCGATGGGATGCACACTTGACTTGTAACCGGTGATTCATATTAGTCCTGTATATGGATATTTTATTAGATATTTTACGCCCATTTTATATCCTTACGCCTTTTGTCATGAACTTGATAATCATGGATTTATTTAATATGTTTGGAATGATAACTTGACATGATTGGCTTGGCATGATAAACTTGATATGACAACCTGACTTGATGATGACCCGTAGTGGTGCGCTCTCGACCAGTAACCTGACATGACATGATAGTGGCCCGTCGTGGCGCACTCCTGACTAGTATACTTGACCGGATAACCTGACATGTTATATCTCGATAAGCCGTTGCGACGGCTACTTGACATGACATGACCTGTATAATGACTTGACACCGTGGGCGATTGTGCTTGTACAAATAATCCAGTCCTGTCTTGCATCATGTCTAGGAGGGGACTCCTGAGTACCACGGTCAGGAGTACCTACTGAAATGGACTAAGGTTAATGACTAGTATAATTCATTAGACATGAAGAGATGTTCCCCAGTTATAGGCGATCCCGTTATCCCGGCCGCAAATGTTTGGACTTGTAGCCTGCCGACGAGTAGGGCACATTTCCAGCCCACTATCATGTGGGGCACTCTTGATTGTCACTTTAAATGATTGAACTCTATTGTCACTCTAATGCATGGTACTCTCTTAATTGTCACTATAATGATTGCCTGGATAACCTGGATAGCTGCAGGGCCTGTGACTACTTGGAGCATCTCATTACATCTTGCTAGTAACTAGGATTGTGATAACCCTAGTTAGTTAATGTAGAAAGTCGTAGGCAATGATTGGCCGTGATTGCTTGGATGGAGTCTAGTCCAGTATGGTATTGTCTAGAATTGATTAATTGTAAAATTGTACCAGAATGATTGAATGATTGTCACTCCAGATTGTCACTATAATGATCGTCACTCCAGATTGTCACTATAATGCTTGAACACTATTGTCACTCCAGATTGTACTATCCTGATTGTACCTTTCATTATCACTTTCATCATTGTCTTCTTTTCATATATATTGTCCAGTTATATTTTATTTAACATGATGCTTCTCTTAATTATTTTCTCTGATTGGGACAAGTGCATTGGTAGTGCGCGAACCCCAATCTGTGTTACTTATTGTTTTCTTACGTGTTGAATGCTAATGATTTGCTGGTTTTAGTCCTTAAGTGAAGCCTCCTTTGTGGCACTTGCTCTTCCTGGGGTCTGACCCAGCTGGTTTTGTATGGCCAGATACCGGAGCAGCACCGAAGGATCTAACGGATTTCCAGCCAGATGGTGGCCACTAGGCGGAACCTTGGCAACGAGTGGGTTTCTTTTTGTTCACCCACTGTAATATTGTAAATTATTCTGTTGAGGCGTTTAGCCGACGAGCAAGTGTTAGCTCGTATTGCACTTTTTTTATTGTCTGCCTATGGGCTGTAACATGATTGACGACAAGCCCCGGGGGTTGATCATGTATGACTGAACTCTTGCTAGTCCTTACATTTTGTACGACTAGCTTCATGATCATCTGATATGTAATATTTGGGACGCCTTATATTTATGTATTTGATGCTCTGACATCTTGTGATTATTACTAGTTGGTTGAGATTGAGACAATAGGCTATTTTATGACCTTAAGAGACTGATGGATTGTAGTGAAACCCTCACATATCTAGACAGCCGTGACCGTATGGTGAGATGGATTCTATTTCATCATACGTAGCTGGCTATGTCCGCCCCCGCTCTCCAGTATTCTGGTTCTGGGGCGTGACACACATGATAAAGTACATGAGCATAATATACCCAATGTATCCGAGGGGATAACATCGCATGAAGATATCCATATAGTACTAATCCGTGATAATATCGTGACAGCAACAAGTAAACTAGTCTATAACAAGTAAATATATCCAAGCAAGAATGAAACGGTCAGATAATGTACTCGCCTGACAATCCGAGCTGCTGATGAGGATGTGTAACTGAACTGGAGTGATGTAAACCTATTTAAAGTAACCACAAGTCACAACATTGTCTAACATATTATAAGAAAGGGCTACAATACAATTCTACATGCTTCTAGGTCCTTCTAGGTCAAAGTCAACCTTGGTCAACTCTGGTCAAACTTGGTCAACTCTGGTCAAACCTGGTCAACTCTAAGTCAGCTAGTCCGTTTACTAATTTTAGGTCACACACAAGCTTCTAGGTCATTCTAAGTTCGTTTGAGTCGATTTGGAACAAGTTTGACCCAAGGTTGACTTTTGTCAACTTGGTCAACTTGTCGGTCAACTCGACAAAACTAGGGTCATTGGGTCGATCCTAATCTGTCCCAATACTCCTATGGTCACAAACACAAACCCACAATCACAAATAGATATATTCACATCATCCAATAGTATATATATATATATATATATATATATATATATATATATATATATATATATATATATATATAGGAGCTTGAGAGCTCCCCCGCCTCCCTCGGTGGGAGTTGCTCTGCTCCCTACACCGCCGCCCTCGGCCGGTTGGGTGGGTCGGCTGGTCGGCCTCCTCGGCCCGACCGCACCTCTCTATATCATCTTCCCCCTCGCTCCAACCCTCTCCCTCCCCGGCCGGTTTGTCTGCCCCCCCCGGTGGTGGGCCCCCTCCGCCTGGAACTCCCCTCCTTGGACCGCCTCCCCCTTCTTCGCCGGATTCTGACCGCCTCGTCGCCGCCGGAGACGACGGCGACCCCGTGCCAGGACAGAGCACCCGTCGACGGTTGCTGCTCAACCTGCCGCGCCCCCTGCCGCCCCAGAGCCCACTCCCCCCTTCCGCCCTGGAGCCCCCTCGACGGCGCACGGTCTTTCCCCCCTGCAGCGGCACCTTTCTCCCCCGGACGGGTTCGCCTCGGGTCTCCCTTCCTCCGTCCCTCCCACCGGTGGCTCCGACGAGGCGCCCTCCCCCGGCCTCGCATCGGGACCCACGGAGTCTCTTCCCCCTCCTCCCGTCTCGGCTCTCGCCGCCTGTGGCACCCTCTCCCGCGCGTGGAGTGTCGACGTCGCCGGCCCTGCCGACCCACCGCGCTACCACTTCCCCTTCCAGTGTCGTCCTCCGGCGATCCCTACGCCGTTGGTTGCGGGATAACCCCCCCCCCCCCCCCCCCCGTCGGCGGTAGGCGCTTCTTTCCGACGGTCGCAACCCCCCCCCCCGTCGGCGGTAGGCGCTTCTTTCCGACGGCCGCAACCCCCCGCCCCTTCCTCTCTCCCCCACCGCCCTCACCTCTCCCTTCCCCGACTTCCGTGCCCCCCATTTTTTCCTCCTTCCTCTCCCCGACCGCCGGTCTTCCCCGGCGGACGCAGCTGTTCCTCCCCGGCCCCCTCGTCTTCCCCAATCTCGTCGGTCTGGCCCAACTCTCCTGGCCGCTCGAGCCTCCGATGGAGCCCCTCCCATCGACGCCCCCGCGCTCGTCCAGGTTCTCTCCGTCGGCGCCTCCGCTCCCGGCCCTTGGCTGCCTTCGCCGGACCCGCCAGGCCAACGGCTGAGAGCCCCCCGCCCGCCTCGGGAGCCGCGCCATCCTCGCGGTGCGCTCCCTCTCGGGACCCGCGCCCTATCGGACAGCGCACACGCCAGCACTCCCCCCTAGGGCCCAGCGCCCACACGCGTGACCTCTTTGACTTTCAAAGTTTGAACTTTCAAATTTTGATTTTCCGGTTTGCCACCCACAAAAAAAAATAAAATAAAATAAAATAAAACTCTGCTTGCTAATGTCGTTTTCTGCTAACATCTTTATTAAGGGTCCCCCCTAATCTTGTAGCAACTTGGGCTACATCCCGGTTCCAACCTCCACTTTACTGTTTCAATGAAGGCTTTAGCCACTTGTTAAATATATATATATATATATATATATATATATATATATATATATATATTTTATATATATATATATATATATATATATATATATATATATATATATATATATATATATATATATATATATACATAGACTTCAATATACACACATACATATATATAAACTTATATGAAAAGATGGTAGTGTGAGGAGTACGGACTGCTGTTAAACTCCAGAAATCTAGAATTAATAAGTCTCCAACTCATTTCACACTCAAAACTATATTACACACACACACACACACATATATATTTTATATATATATATATATATATATATATATATATATATATATATATATATATATATATATATATATTTTTATATATATATATATATATATATATATATATATATATATATATATATATATATATATATATATATATATATATATATATATATATATATATATATATATATTTATTTATATATATATATATATATATATATATATATATATATATATATATATATATATATATATATATATATATATATATATATATTTAAAATATATATATATATATATATATATATATATATATATATATATATATATATATATATATATATATATATATATATATATATATATATATATATATACGTGCACCGGGGGTGAGGGCCGGGTTCGAGCCCTCCCTCCCACGGAGGTGGCTGGGTGGTGGTGACCACGGCCTCCGGGCCAAGGTCGGGTGGAGTCGTCCACCGGCTTTGGTTTTAAAAAAAAAAAAAAAAAAAAAAAAATATATATATATATATATATATATATATATATATATATATATATATATATATATATATATATATATGCACTTGTGTACGCAATGAATATATATTATATATATATATATATATATATATATATATATATATATATATATATATATATATATATATATATATATATATATATATATATATATATATATATATATATAAATATATATATATATATATATATATATATATATATATATATATATATATATATATATATATATATATATATATATTTATATATATATATATATATATATATATATATATATTTATAAAAAAAATATATATTTATATAAATATATATATATATATATATAAATATATATTTTTTTTATAAATATATATATATATATATATATATATATATATATATATATATATATATATATATATATATATATATATATAAATAAAAATATATATATATATATATATATATATAAATATATATTTTTTTTTTATAAATATATATATATATATATATATATATATATATATATATATATATATATATATATATATATATATATATATATATATATATATATATATAAATATATATATATATATAATATATATAATATATATTCATTGCGTACACAAGTGCATATATATATATATATATATATATATATATATATATATATATATATATATATATATATATATATATATATATATATATGCACTTATGTAAGCAATGAATCGATTACACAAATCCGAGAAAGACTTAAACCTGAAAAAAATCAGAACTCACTCTCAAAACAGCACATTACATATATATATATAAACTATATACATTGAAATACATATATACTACTTATGCATATATATGTATACATATAGGAAAAACTCAAATATACTTGAAAAAGGCAAACAAATAAGTAATAATCCCGCGGATCACTTTCCGCAAGTCCAAAATATCATATATAAGTTCACAAGGCAGAAAATATCGATTAAAAGTCGAAGAATCAAAATATCACATTTCTATTCAAAATATTGAACCCGAAAAACCCATTTTCGACAAAACGACCCAAATCATAAAATACTCAACAATAAATCACGAAACTCGGCAAGCATGTTAGTCTCGACATACGTGACATGCTCGGGCACTCACGGAGTCGAAACCGTGTCCGTGTCGTGTCCAGAGAATGCGTATCGAAAAACTGATTTTGCGTGTCAAGAACGCGTATATCGCTCAATTAAGCGTCGCACACGCAACGATAAGCCTCGTGCTCGTGCACACGGATAGGTAGGGTCCCAGGGTAGGGCTAGGATATGCTGACACGACACCACATCGTGCCTACGTGACACGGGGACCCACGACAGCCGCGCGGCATGCGCACGCGCGCGTGCTTGCGTGCCCGTGGGCGCGTGTCGAGCCTCGTGGCTCGCGATCCGAGCCACACAGAGACTCGGGATCGGGTCTTCGGGTAGTCTAGGTATAAGGCTACATGTTCGTTTTCCTGCAAGGGTCCTCGACGCATCGTGTCCGCGTACGAAGGCCGTGTCAGCGGCGAATTCTGGCCTGAGTGCACAGTTCAGTCGACCAGTGCACGACGGATTTCTCCTCGCTCGCTCGACAAAATGTCGTGAAATTTACAGGCATGTGGGCAGAGGTAGCCCCTACTTGCTCATAAAATTTCATGCGAGACGGAGCTCTGTGCGTCGAGTTATGACGCAAAGACAGCAGTGCGTGCACGGGACAGTGCGCGGGATCTAGTGCACGCGCGTCCGTGTCCGTTCGGATGCCAAAATTGTGTCAATTTTCGATCCGTCTTCACGAAAGTTGTTACAAATCATATTAGGAAGGAATTTGTGAAAACGTAATAAAAAATTAATACTTTTCAATTCTAAGTGGCATTTTACCGAACACGTGCAACGTGAGACCGATACATGTCCGATACCGCTATCAAACGAAACCAAAATCCTACCAAACTTCATACACATATCAAGGGTGCCTATATGGATGCAATAATAAAGAAAATTTAGGAGAAACAAAGGTAGATCGGGATTTACCTATTGAGAGTCAGAATCTCAATAAAAGGAATTCCCGAGCGCTTTGTCGGCCGATTTCTCCTGAGCAAATGCCTCCTCCTGCTTGCTAGCAGTACTCCAGCAAGTCCTCATATTCCCAACGAGTGCAACGGAATTTATTTGAGGTGAAACGGACTCCGGATGAGAAATCTAGAGTTTTTGGAGGAAAGGAAATTAGGGTTTGCTCTATGGAGGCTAATATTTTACAAATGAGAGATGGGGGGCTGATAGTGGCCGGCCAAGGTAGGGGGTATTAGGGTTAGGGTTTGCACATGGGCCAAGCACTCCATGAGTTGCTAAAAGGCCCATGTCAAAAAGGGTTAAAAAGGCCTATGTAAAAATGACTTTAAATCATTAATTCACAGCCAAATATGGAATAAATTCTGAAATTAATTCTATAGGTCAACAAATAATTCTAATTATCATATTAGGCTCTTAACGAAGGGTAACTAAGGTCAAACCACCTTATGCTACTCAAACACCAATCAAGTTACAAAGCATCACATTAATTTATAATTTAATAAGAAAATTCAAATAAATACACAATAACTAAAATACCCCTAAATTAAAAATGTAGGTGTGACAAATCTACCCTCCTTAAAATAATTTCGTTCTCGAAATTAAAGACAAAACTGAATGCATGAGAAGGATAGAAAAATCATACCTCAAGACTGAAAAAGATAAGGGTATTGCTCGCGCATCTCATCCTCCCTCTCCCAGGTAGACTCACCTGGAGAGTGATGCCTCCAAGCTACATGAACTAAGGATATCGTCTGGTTCCTCAGCACCTTCTCCCATCGATCCAGAATCTCTACAGGCTACTCTGGATAACTGAGAGTAGGGCCCACCTCGATCTCGGAATGATCCAGTACATGGCTGGGATCTGCCACATACCGTCTCAACTGTGACACATGAAATACATTGTGGACTCCCTCTAATGCAGGGGGCAAGTCCAGTCTGTATGACATGTCACCGACTCTTTCGCTAATAACGAAAGGTCCGATGAAACGCGGACTAAGCTTTCCACCTCCACCGAAGCGAATAGTACCACGCGTCGGAGATATCCTCAAGAACACCAGATCTCCAACCTAGCACAAACTGTTAGGGTTATATACTAAAAGCATCACTTTTGTAGTAACCTTATTTCCTTAAATTTTGAATGAGAATCGTATGGGCAAATGTTTGCATATTGTATTTGTTGCAAGTGTTAATACAAATGTCTGATATTCTATATTGTAGATAATATGGTGTGTGGTGTCACACAGAAGATCATATTATCAGTTTTCAATGGAGTATATAAATAGTTCACAACCTAGATGGACTTGGACAATCTATTGGAAAGGTTGTAGTGTAATCTGGTATTAGTCTATCTTGACTATAGGTTTACACTAGTACACTTTGTGTGTATTGAACAGGACCACTTGAGGTTGTTCTCTTTGTACTGACTACATAAGAGAACAAACACCTCTGTTATTATGGATGCTTGTGCTCTTAATCCGGATATAATAACGGACATGTATATGCAGTGTGCATTACTTTGACTCATAAAAGAGTGAGATTCATTATGGATCAACAACCTCTATGAATTGGGTAACAACATTGTATGTATGATGGGATATTGATTATAAATGGAATCTATGTCCCGATACATCGGGTTGATGATGTCCTCTTAAGGAGCTCATAAGGATTGTCATGTAAACCCTGCAGGTGGATTATATTCGACATGACAAATAAAGTTGAGCGGTACTACTTAAGGATAAAAGATGTCGAATCAATATAGTTGTCAGTAACTTAATTTGATCGACGGACATACGATATCTTAACATGGGGAGCCAAACTAGCATATAATAAAAGGAGCCCACAAACATAATTTGGGATTAGGGACGTAGTGCAACAATAGCTCATTAGTGGACCAAGCTATTGTTAATGGGCCTGGATTGTGTGTTCGGGCTGAACACGGGATATCCAGATCTGTTAGGAGGTCTAACCCTAATTTCTCCTCATGGTCCCTGCCGTAGCCTATATATATCCTCTATTCTCTGGCCGCCAGATTACTGATCAGAAATCTAAAAATTTCTCTAAATTCGTGATTCACGTAAGGAGAGAAAGAGAGGGCAGCCAAGGAGAAGAAAAGATTGGGAGATCGTTGCCCACACGACGTCCAACTCGAGGAAGGAATACGTATAAAAGATCTTGGGGTCGTCCGCTCGAGATTTCTAGGAATTACTTGTCTCTTTTTCGCCGCAGGTATAATTCGTGAACCCTAGTTTCCGCCTATGAAGGGTTAGAACACGTATTAGATCTGTTTAACTTTCTATCGATCAATACGCACACCAAAGGAAGGGTCCTGGGAATCCCCAGTTCTATCACAAACATGGTCTCAACTTAACTATAACAATCACATGATTAAACAAAAATCACAAAGCAAACAAGATTCTAATCCTAAGTCTAAGCTGTACCTCAAACTGCAAAGTTCTCCAGTGGCTATCGGTCCAATGTCGTTGTCTGTCCTGCGCCATGCGAAGTCGATCTCTGATGAGCTTCACCTTCTCGGCTGCGTCAACAACCATCTCAGGTCCCAATAAAGCTCGCTCTCCAACGTCATCCTAAGACAAGGGTGTATGACATCTACGCCCGTACAGTGCCTCGAATGGTGACATCCTAATGCTGGCCTGAAAACTGTTGTTGTATCTAAACTCCACCAAGTACAGGTGATCCTCCCAAGATCCTTCAAAATCTAGAACACAGGTCCACAGCATGTCCTCGAGTGTCTGAATAGTCCTCTCTGACTGTCCGTCCGTCTGAGGGTGGTATGCAGTACTGAACTTGAGCTGAGTGCCCAAACTAGTCTGCAGACTCCGCCAAAAATGGGAAGTAAAGCGACTATCCCGATCCGAGACAATGCTCACCGGAACTCCGTGTATCCTGACAATCTGCCGCATATACGTGTCTGCTAGCTTCTCCGTAGACGTACCCACTTTAAATGGCAAAAAGTGGAATAATTTGGTCAACCTGTCTACGATGACCCAAATCGCATCTTTCCCTCCTGGTGTACGCAGCAATCCAGAAACAAAATCCATCGTGATGTTCTCCCACTTCCACTCCAGAATGGACAATGGCTGCAACAGTACTGCTGGTCTCTGCCTCTCTGCCTTAACCTGCTGACAGACTAAACACCTGGCTACGAAGCGTACTATTTCCTGCTTCATCCCATACAACCATACATGCTCCTTCAAATCTCTATACATCTTGTTGGCTCCTCGATGTATAGAGTACTGAAAACGATTGGCCTTCTGCATAACCTGCTCCCGAAGCTCTCCGCTATACCCACACAGTCTGGAACCGTGCCTCAATGCGCCATCCTCTGCAATGACAAACTCATCATCCACCAATCCTGCTCGAACCTACTCTCGGATACACCGTAGCGTAACATCATCGAACTGAGCTGACTTGATCCTCTCCATCAAGTCTGACTGAATTTGAAGGCCCCACATCTGTATCTGAACTCCTGGCACGATCACCTCGATCCCCAAGCTCTCTAAATCTGCTAACAAGTGACGATCCATCGTCAAACACATAGCTATCGGATACCTACTCAAGGCATCGGCAACCACGTTGACCTTCCCTGGATGATATTACAATGAAATGTCAAAGTCTTTCATTAACTCCAACCACCTGCGCTGCCTCATGTTGAGCTCTTTCTGTGTAAACACATACTTCAAGCTCTTGTGGTCTGTGAAGATCTCCACACGCTCTCCGTATAGATAGTGCTTCTATAACTTAAGAGCAAAGATAATTGTCGCCAACTCCAAATCATGGGTAGGGTAGTTCTTCTCATGTGGACGTAATTGCCTGGATGCATAGGCATTCACCTTCTCATGCTGCTGCAAGACACAACCCAAACCCTTCCCTGAGGCATTACTGTAAATAGTAAACCCGCCAGATCCTGATGGCAATGTTAAAATCGGGGCTATTGTCAGTCGCTTCTTCAACTCATCAAAAGCAACCTGACACTCCTTTGACCAGATAAATTCTGCGTCCTTCCGGGTCAGCCTAGTCAATGGCTCTGCAATCCGGAAGAAATCCTGAACAAACCTCCTGTAGTATCCTGCCAATCCCAGAAAGCTCATGATCTCTGCAACTAAACTCGGTGCTGCCCATGCCTCAACTGCTCTGATCTTCTTCTGGTCGTCTGAGATCCCATCTTCGGTCACAACGTGACCTAGGAAATCAACTCGATCCAAGAAGAACTCACACTTTGAGAGCTTGCCGTAAAGCTGCTCCTTCCTGAGAGTCTCCAGAACCACTCTCAAATGCACCTCATGCTCCTCTGGGGTCTTCGAATACACCAAGATGTCGTCGATGAACACCACCATGAACTTGTCCAAGTACTGGTGGAACACCTTGTTCATCAAGTTCATGAACACCGCTGGGACGGTAGTTAACCCAAACGGCATCACCATGAACTCAAACTGGCCATACAGTGTCCTGAAAGCTATCTTCAAAATATCCTCCTTCTTTATCTTCACCTGATGATAACCTGACCTCAGATCAATTTTAGAGAATACCTTCGCTCCGCTCAACTGATCGAACAGATCATCAATCTTCGGCAGCGGGTACTTATTCTTGATCGTGAGGTTGTTGAGTGCCCTGTAGTCGATACACATCCGTACCGACCCATCCTTCTTCGGTACAAAGAGTACTGGCGCACCCCACGGAGAAAAACTCGATCGGATGAAGCCTTTGTCCTATAACTCATCCACCTGCTTCTTCAACTCCACAAGCTCGCTGTTGGTCACTCTAAAGAAGTGCTGAGATATCGGCTCTGCGTTGGGCACCAAGTCTGTAGAGAACTCCACATCTCTGTCCGGAGGTAACCCTAGCAACTCCTCCGAAAATACATCCATAAACTCAGCTATCAATGGATGTGGCACGCTCTGCTCCTCTGCTGAAACTCTGCAGAAAACTTTGCTGCTCTTCTTTGCCTTCCGCCTGGTGAATTCGAACTCTGGCTCTCCTGGCACTCTGAAAAGAACTCTACCACCTCGACAATCTACACTGGCATGGTGCCTGCTCAACCAATCCATACCGAGTACAATATCGTAGTTCGGTAATGGCATTACGAGCAGACTCACATCCAATTCGCAGCCTCCCAAAACTACTCTCCGATCCTTGCAAACATCATAGACGAGGATAATACCACCCCCAGTCATGATCTTGCAAGTCCTAGGCAATAGTTTAGAAAAAAGCTGGTGTCTAACAACAAATGATACAGACACAAAGCTATGGGAAGCACCCGAATCAAATAATATGAATGCAGGAAAAGAGTCGATAAGAATAGAACCTGCTATAAGATCTCCTACTGGCTCGGACTCCTCAGCTGCTATGGCGAAAGCTCGCCCCTGCTGACCTTCTCTAGTCTGCTGCTGGTGCTGAGTAAACTTCTGCTGCTGGGTCGACAATAGTCCTTTCTGCTGCACTACCGGAGCCTTGGCTCCGGCTCCCTGAGTTGTACGTCCCGCAGCCATGCAACAATCCCTCAACTGATGCTCTGCTGTACCACAAAGTAGGCACTTGCCGAGCCTCTTCCTGCACTTATTCCATAAATGTCCTAGCTTCTTGCAGAAGGTGTATAGGAGCGTAAAAAGTGCTTCAAAGAAAGAGTCATCTCATTCATAAGTGATCTGTTTTACGCCAAGCAGAGCGGGTAATCTCTTTACGCCCAAGACTAGGCTAAAGGCTTTACGCCTAAGCAGGCTGATCATTTTACGCTCGGGTCTACACCCATGGTTTTACGCCAAGGACAGATCAGCCACTTTTACGCTGGACAAAGCTGTCAAATCTCGCATTTAATGCAAACTCTGACATGGAGATATTAATGATGGCATATATCACAAAGGGATTTTTTTTTACACAGAGACCAATGTTGTCGTTTAGTGTGTGGATTGAGCTACTTTGCGCTCACACTACGGCTTCTTTTACGCACGAAGATTATACGAGCCTTTACGCTCAACAGTCGACGTGTGCGTAAAGTCTATTTGAGATGCTTTTACGCTCAAGGTTATTTAATAACCACTTTACGCGGGAAGTCTATGACAGGGCTATTTTACGCCAAATCTACTGCTTTACGCTCAGAGTACATTGGGGCTATTTTTATGCCCTATTCTCCTCTACCAGTTTGGAACGTGGTTTGCTTACGTGGCTTTCATGCCATTCTTCTCGAAGAACTTGTGTACATGCATCCTATTCTTACTGAAGTGATGGGACACACGTCAACATATGCAGAGGATGGCTTCGATCATGGATGTCAGTTGTTAGCATAAAGATGGAACTTTTTCTGAGTTTTTACGCACAAGAGCCCAAGTCTATAAATAGACTTATTTTTCTCATGACAGAGGGAAGACAACAGAGAGAGGAGAGAATACAGAGATCAGAACTTAGAGATTTTGATTCTCCAGAGCATTCTTTTTCAACTTTTCTTTCAGAACAGAGTGAAGCAAAGCAGGAAAGCATTCGGCCTCGCCATCAGTGCCCAAGTGCGTCAATACCTTTCTGGTGACTTAGTTCTTCCAGTTGTTCTACTTCAAGCAGTGATCTTCATCATCATCATATGGTCCAAGGAACAAAGTGATCATTTACGAATCAGACTTCCATAGCAATACTTTCCAAGAATCAAAATTGTACTTCTTGTACTTTTTCTCGTTTTATTTTCAAAAACCAATTTCTCCAAGGCATTTTGTTAAGTGAAACAAAAATGGCGACTCTGCTGGGGCAGACCTTCTCCTCTGACGAGGAGGCAATTGCTCAATATGATGATGTTTCGGTCGGTTCGACCAAGAACTCTGGTTGTACACTTCGACCAGACTGCCTACGAAGAAATGCTCCGAACTGGGGGGGTTCTCGCTGCTCCAATGTTCAAAAGTCTCGCAAAGCACGAAAAGTTTGGATCCCTAAGTCTAAAGTAGCTGCTGATCTCTCTGTTGCTTCTGATAACAAGGGAATTCTTCCCTCTCCTGTCGTAGGGGCTCCCGTTCATAACGTGGCAGTCCTTACATCGGCGTCGCTCTCTAAGTGTGACAATTTGTCTCCCGTCTGTGACTGCGTAAGAACCAGGTTTTACGCCCACTGGGTAAAAACCAAGTTTTACGCTCAAGGCATAAGAATGAGTCTTCCATTTGTAATGTGGCAGATTCTAATGCTTATGAGTGTAAAAATAAGTCTTCCGTCTGTGACGTGGTAGACACACACAAATTACGCTACTCGCGTAAAACAAAATCTCCCGTCTGTGACGTGGTAGATAATCAATTTTTACGTTTTGCGCGTAAAGGTAAGTCTCCTGTCTGTAACAGTGTAGATAAAATTCACAACGATGTTAGCACATCTAATGTGAATGTACCTAAACGCATATAGCGTAAAAATGTTGTTGGTAAAACTTATGTCCTACACCAACAACCTTCTTATACTGCTTTACGCAAAGTACCAAACTTGCAAATTACGCGCCATGAAGATGGAGTCCTTCGTGCTCAAAAATCTCAAGATTTACGCACACAACTCCAAGCGCGTAGAAATGTACAATTTGGTTCTGCGAATGCTGCCAGTAATCTTCTTTATACACAGGGTACTAAACGTTTTTCTACCCCTAATGTGATAAAGAAGAATACTCCCTCCACTCCTTCTTATTTACGTGAATTGTTAATACAAAAGCGTAAGAATAGACAATCTCCGGTGATATTTCTCCAAGAAAAACATCATTATGATTATCACCAGGTTGTGATCAACTGTTGTTGTTCGGCTTCAAAACGGTCAGTTTTTGATCGATTAAGTTTTAATCCGCCTCAACGTCAAGCTGAAGACCAAGAACATGAGCTGTCGTATGCATCAGTCAACATGGCGTCGCATACTAACAGAGGACGACGTCCGAGACAGAACATGTCCCAAACTCCAGGTCAACAACAGTTCAACAGACTTCTTGATTCCTTTGAAGGAGTATATCAGAATACTCGATCAAGAAGACAAAGGCAATTGCAGACTTCTGATTCAGAAGCTGGGGGTACTCAATCTTTTGAGTCTGATACCGATAGTGTGGATTCATACTTCTATACAAATCCTTCCGTATCTTCAAGAGAGGTTGAATCCTACGCTGTTGGAGTGAACCAGAGACGTCATCTGCTAATACAGAACAACGTCTCACTGCCGTTGAGCAATCGCTGAAAGATATGCTTAACATGGTGCAAAGTATGCATCAGATAATTTTGAATCAGCAAACTGCTCAGCCGACGGTAATAACACCAGTACCAGTAGCAGCACAAACTCAAGATAGTCAAGGGGCTGAAATACCTTTGAATACTCAAGAGCCGGCTGTTAATCAGAATTCTGCATCTCCAGATCCCATCATTCCTGAAGATGTACCACCTCTAGTGGGGTTTACGGTACATCCAACAACCATTCAATCAAATGTGCTTCCCCAAACCAGTGAAGCCATTCAAGCAGTGCGTGAGCTCAAAGCATAGTTTGAAGTTTTGAGGCACAAAGATCAACTCCAGAGGTTAGGGATCAAGCAACCTTATCCTCCTCATTGGAATGATGTACCCTTTCCACCGAAATTCAAGCCACAATCTATGGTTTTGTTCGATGGAAAAGCATCTCCCAGTCAATATATCAATTATTTTGATATTATGACTGTACACTTGCAGAAAAATGATGCTCTTCTCACTCGAGTGTTCATCGGGTGCCTGACAGGTTCAGCTTACGACTGGTATCGTAGTTTACCCGATAATTCTATTTCGTCTTTTGACGAATTCAAGGCAATGTTTCTCTCCCGTTTCTATGATGGAGGTATGGACATGAACATGTCCTCCTTGATAGAAATTAAACAAAAGGAGAAAGAAGATACTCGGACGTTCATCGAACGTTTCCGACAGGCTACTTTAAAGATGCCTCCTGGTATCCCAGATTCAGCGTTGATTGATACATACAAGATGAATCTGCGACCATCCATCGCTGTTTTCACGGGTTCCCAATTCTCAGATTGGGCTTCGTTTATTATAGCAGCAGTTTCTACCGAGACCAATGGTAGGTTGGCTCGAGAGCATGGGATGATTTTTACTTCAGAAGATAAAGGGAAGAAAAGTAATCCTAGTAATAATCCTGGCAATCGTAATATGAGGGGAAAAGATACTCTTATGGTCAATCTTTCCAAGAACAAAACGACGCCGAACAATCAAGAATCTTCCAGGCCAAAGGAAGAATATTCTTTTGACGAAAGTGATATCCCAGGAATATTTCAATGTCTGGTGAAGAGTGGTAAACTTCAGATTTCGGAACCAAAGAGGCCTAATGAGGTGAATCTGACTGATAATCCCAAATATTGTATCTATCATAGATACATTAATCATCCTACCAGTGCTTGCTATGTCTTGAAAAAGAAAATCCAAGAGCTGATAAATGGTGGTGATATTGCTTTAACCAATGATGACCATACTGTTACGACCAATATAGTTTCTCTTCAGTTCGGAGATTTTCCTCCACAGCAAGTCCCAGATGGAATTATCCTAATTCCGAAGGCGACGATGAAGATCGTGAATATCCCGCCTGCCAGAGAAGAAAAGGCAGGATTGCTGCCGCTTACACTAAAGAATGGTGAAATCATGTAGGTACATCCTGACTTAGTGCCTGAGTTGGAAAATGAAGATAAAACTTCAAAATCCAAGAAGGGCAAGAAAGTCAGAACCTGCAACATGATTTCTCATGTTATTCCAGATCATGATGACTTGGATCACCTATGGGATGGCCTTCCTTTAGAAGATAGACTAAAAGGACTGAACATCTGTCCTCCAAGTCTAGCTCCTCCTACCAAGCTCAAGCTTACTCATCAGCAGTGGTTAGCCATGAATAGTATTCCTTTATATCGGGCACAACAAGTTTTTGCTGCTTATGAAAAAGCTCCGACAGGGATTTTTTCCTCGTATCCTGAATCCTTCTCCTCTCGTAACTACAGAGACATCTATTCTTCATTCTCCTGTGGTTACAGAAAGTCCTGCTTCTTCCTCTTCTGTTGAGACACTTATTAAAAGTCCGCTGCCCACTCACTTGTATAGTCAGCAATCTGTTCATCTCATGAAGAAGATGGGTTATGACTTTCAAAAGGCAGAAGGTTTGAATTATGATAAAGGAATACGACTTCCTTTATAGATTCAAAGTCAAAATTCCACTGTTGGATTGGGTTCTGAAGCTCCTCGTAACAATCCACACGAGAAGAAGGCTAAGAAAGGGAAGACAAAATCCTGTAATATGGTACTTCCTTCTCCTGAGTCTGAGGAAGAAACTTTTACTGGTACAAGATCTGGAAAAGAGTACCATAAAGACCATGAGGGATCCTCCAAAGAAGCTGAAGACGTAGTGGAGACACTACCAACTCAATCCTCTTCTGTTCCTGCTAAACCTTCTGTGGTTGAAAAGGGAAAACAGAAAGCAGTATGCTTCGACGTTCCATTGAAGTCTGCTTCCAGTCAGGGGGTAGTGATGAAGCCTTACAAATTTGATATTCTAGCTCAGTTAGCCAATACTCCGGCTAGACTATCTATATTTGAGTTGCTTCGCCTTTCTAGAGAAAGCAGAGAGACTTTGAGTGAAGCTTTACTTCAAGCAGATTCATGCTTGGCTCAACTCAAGACTCCTGATAATATACCAGTGTCATGTCCACAATGTTATAGTGTGATGGAAGCAATTCCCAATATCACCTTTACACAAGAAGATATGATGTTGAAGCATAACAAGCATGACAGACCTTTGTGCTACACTGGGTATATTGGATCCACTGAAATTGACAGGATTTACATTGATCCCGGGTCCTCAATTAGCATAATTCTTCAGAGTATGCTAAGACCCCTAAGGATCCCTACTAGTGATTTGACTTACACTAGTACTACGATAGTCGGTTTTAACTCTGGCAAGAGCAAGCCATTGGGGAAGATTCGTCTACAGATTCAGATTGGTGATCTTCGAACCATGGTAACTTTCTATGTTATCAACTCAGACGTCTCCTATAATATCCTTTTGGGGAGACCGTGGATTCATGAGCATAATATTGTACCTTCAACTCCCCACCAATGCTTCAAGTATGTGGATTCCCAAGGAGTTGTGAAGACTGAATTTGCTGATATCAATCCTTTCAAAGGTGTCGAAGCCTATTTTTTTGATTCAAGGCTTTATAAACAAGAACATGTGAAAGAGATATCAGACATGGCTGAAGATCAATCACCTACCGAGGATCAGTCTATTAATGAAGATCCGCCAGAGGAGCAACCTTTGAAGATCATAGTCAAGGGACGAATCCAATCCCAATCTGTCAATGATCAACCTCTGATAATCAAGGTTAAAGGAAGAACTCAAACTTCATCTGAGGAATCAACAAATATTCCTGCTAAGAGCCAAGTCCAACCTTTTGTGATCAAGGTCAAAGGGCGTACTTCTTGTACGAATGATCCAGAACCACCATTGATTGTCAATCTTGGTAAAACTACGCAGAAGACAGATAATGGTCCACTGATGATTAATCTGAAGCGTAGCAGTCAAATTGTAAATGATGTAAATATTGATCATTCTGTACCTTTTGATATCAATGAAGATTTCCTTTTCGAGTATATGGCTGTCAAATTTATTGGAAGGATGACCTTATCTTCTGATAATCAAAGTCATCCATACAAAAGCGACATTGAGCCAGAAGAAACTTTATACATCGATCATAAGGAAAATTCTTTCCCTCCTCATATAGATGTTGGACCTTATGCTCAAAGGTTCCTAACAACTTCTCCTTATCTTCGACCTGTGGCCGCTTCATCACAAGCTTGCGTAACTTTTAGACGTCACAAAGAATCTTATTTCGTGGTTCCGTCTGATAAGAAAAACAAGCGCCAAATTATGTTTGGCCTAGCTAGAAATATCCCTATTGCTCAGGCAGATGAGCTGAAGGATAAAGACAAGGGAAGAATCCAAATTGACAAGTATAGTCAACAATCTATCAAGATTATCCAGAACATGGGATATGATTTGAAGACTATGCAAGGTCTCAATCAAGGCAAGGGTAGACGACTACCATTATGTGGTGATCCGTTTTACCAAAAGACTCGTCATGGGTTGGGATATGATCCGTCCCACATGTTTAATGATGATATACAAGAAGAATTCTCTTCTAGCTCTTCGCAATCATCGGATTCAGAAGAAGTCCAATTCATTGATCTGATATGTCTCGTTCCTCATATGATAAATCTGAGCAAATATTTTCAGCTTACATGGTTCAAATTGATGGTGAATCAGAGCCATTTGAGAATAATCCTTGGGCACAACAGATGGATACTCAGTGGGAACTCCGTTTTGAACAGCGACAGCCACCTACAGAAGATGAGGTCATCCAGATTGATGTTGGGGATGGAACTACGTCCAAACCAATATTCATCAGTAAAAATCTTGCTGAAGATGAAAAGGAAGAGTTGATAAAACTTATCAAAGAATATATTGACATCTTTGCATGGAGTTATGAGGATATGCCAGGGTTAGATCCTAAAGTTGCTACTCATAAACTCAATATTCAGCCCAATATCAAGCCTGTAAAATAACAGCAACGACATTTTAGACCAGATATGATGGATGCAATTGAAGCAGAAGTCAAAAAGTTGATCACATGTGGATTTGTTCGTGAAGAGCAACACCCGGATTGGGTTGCCAATATTGTTTCTGTCATGAAGAAGAACGGAAAAGTCTGAGTTTGTATAGATTATCGAGATCTTAATACAGCTTGTCCAAAGGATGAATTTCCACTTCCAATTACTGATGTCATGATAGACAATACATGTGGTTTTGAACGCATGTCTTTCATGGATGGATTCTCAGGATACAATCAGATCAAGATGCATCCAACTGATGAGAAGCAGACCGCTTTTCGTACACCCCTTGGGGTCTACTGCTATACAGTTATGCCGTTTGGTCTTAAAAATGCCAGTGCCATGTATCAACGGGCTATGAGCAACATCTTTCAAGAACATCTACGGAAGATAGTTGAATGCTATATAGATGATATTGATGTTAAAAGTCGATCAAAGGATGATCACATTCAGGACTTGAGGACAGTATTTGAATTGATGCGCCAGCATCAATTGAAAGTGAACCCTACTAAGTCTTTCTTAGGGGTTTCCAGTGGCAAATTTTTAGGATTTGTCATTACTTCTCAGGGTATCCACGTTGATCCTGATAAGGTTAAGGCAATTCTTGAAATGCGTCCTCCTCGTAATCTGAAAGAACTCCGTGGCTTTCAGGGTCGTATTGCTTATATCAGAAGATTTATATCTAATCTTTCTGGAAGATGTCAACCTTTCTCCCGTCTATTAAAGAAAGGTGTATCTTTTGTTTGGGATGAAGCGTGTCAGAAAGCCTTTAATGACATTAAGCAATACCTTACAAACCACCTGTTCTGGTACCCCCGGTGGTAGGAAGGCCATTTTTGCTATATGTTCGAGCCTTGGATCATTCACTTGGCGCTCTTCTTGCACAGAAAAGTGATGTGGGTCATGAGCAAGCAATTTATTATCTGAGCAGAATGATGGTCGGAGCTGAACACAGGTATACTCCTGTGGCAAAGGAATGTCTAGCTTTGGTTTTTGCCGTCCAAAGACAAGACATTATGTGACAGGGCAGACTATTCATGTCATCTCCAGAATAAATCCCATTCGGGTATTGATGAGAAAACCTAGCATTCTTAACTCCAGGTTGGCTACATGGGAGATGTTGCTTACTCCTTATGACATGGTTTATGTACCTCAGAAATCAATAAAGGGTCAAGCATTAGCCGATTTCTTAGCTGCTCACCCTATACCTGAAACATCAAAATTATATGAGGACATTCCAGATGAAGTCGTGGATTGTAATCTGACTTTGAAGAATAAAATATGGCAATTATATTTTGATGGGGCATCACGAGTAGGACCTAAAGGCAATATTGTCTCTGGGGTAGGAATCGTCATGGTTTCTCCTGACAAAATGGTCATGTACCGTGCCTATTCTCTCAATGAGCCATGCTCCAACAATGTAGCAGAATATAATGCTTTATTGATCGGTCTCTAAGTAGCAAAACAACTGGATATTGAGTTCCTAGAAGCTTATGGAGATTCTCAATTGATTGTTAATCAAGTTAGAGGGACTTATGAAGTCAAAAATTCTGATATCATCCCTTATCATCACGTGGTAGTCGAGTTGGTCCTTTCATTCAAAGGATTCTTCATTGAATTTGTACCATGCTCTCAGAATGTGGAAGCTGATGCTCTTGCTAGTTTAGCTGCAGACCTGGCTGTTCCAATCCGAAGACAAAATCTAATTACTTTGTTGGATCGAGACTTGTTCTGTGTTAAGAATAATTTGTATATTGAACAAAATTATATTACAGAGTCAAGTTCCCAGTAGAAAGATTGGAGAACTCCATTCATTGATTATACAGTCCATGGGATTTTGCCTGAAGATCCAAAAGAAGCTGCATCAATCAAAAGACGATCGTTTCGATTTTATTATGATTCATCTTTACATATGCTATACCGTCGTTCTTATGATGGACTCTTGCTGCGTTGTCTCTCAGAAAGTGAAGCTAAACAAATACTGCGAGAAGCTTATGATGGTATTTGTGGTGCTCATCAACCGGGTCCTAAATTACAAGACCGCATTCGAAGAATGGGGTATTATTGGCCTTCTATGATAGCAGATGCCGTAGACTATGCCAGAAGATGTAAAGCATGTCAGATTCATGCTGATTTTATTCATCAACCGTCTAAATTTCTACATCCTACAGCAGCCTCTTGGCCCTTTGAAGCTTGGGGTATGGATGTCATTGGTCCTATTAATCCACCTTCTGTCAAGGGACATCGGTTTATATTAGCTATAACCGATTACTTTTCTAAGTGGGCAGAAGCAATTCCCCTTGCTGAAGTGAAAACATCTAACGTGATCAGCTTCATCAAGCACCATGTTATTTATCGCTTCGGGATCCCTCGACGAATAATTCATGACAATGGTCCACAATTTGCCAGTCAGGCATTTTATCGATTCTGTGATCAGAATCGAATTCAGAATTTGGCTTCTACGGCTTATAATCCAGCTGCTAATGGTTTAGCCGAAGCTTTCAATAAGACGATCATTAAACTTCTCAAAAAGTTTGTATCTTCTAATAAACGTGATTGGAATGAGAAACTTGGAGAGTGTTTATGGGCTTATCGAACAACAGTCCGGACTCCTACTGGTTTTACACCATTCTCATTGGTTTATGGATGTGAAGTTGACCTCCCATTGGAAATCCAGATCCCATCTCTACGAATAGCCATTGCTAATGAGCTAACTACAGAGAATAATGATCGCTTACGACTCCAAGAACTTGAAGGATTGGATGAGAAGCGTCTTCAAGCACAACAGCATATTGAACTATATCAAGCCCGTATATCTCAAACTTTCAATCGTAAAGTGAAAGAGAGGGTATTCAAGGTTGGCAAACTTGTATTAGCTGTTCGAAGACCGATAGTAATGACTCATAAAAGCAAAGGAAAATTCCAAGCAAAATGGGAAGGCCCTTATGTAATTGAGTCTGTATTTTCCAATGGCGCCTATCGGTTATCAAAGCCCAATGGAGATCTACTCATGATGCCGATCAATGGCAAATTTCTTAAGAAATACTATGTGTAAAAAAAAAGGGAGACAGAATGGAAATAAAGTTTCTTTTACTACTATTTTTGTTCAAAACAAAAGATTAAGGACGAGGGCCACTCCCTTCCTTATTGAATACATAGTCAGCCAAAGCATAGAAGGCATCGTTGCCGGAGGTCATAAAAAACTTGCAGGCAGCCATCCTCAGCGCTTCGTCTTCAGGAGTTTTTCCTGGCTCTACTAAGAACGCAAGGATATCTTGTGGTGGCTTGGGCGTAGAAGAGCTGTTGCCTACTTGAGTTGGGCCCGCTACTGTTGGCTCAAGGGGACACATCTCAGTGACGTCCTCAATTTTCCTGAAGACTTCATTCTTTTGCTGTGCATCCTCGGAAGACATTTCCAATAGAGGAGTGGAAATAAGAATGAAATGTTACAGAGAGTTCTCGCCTATTTATAGAAGAGGACTCTTGATGAACCGGTCTTTGAGATTGAGAACAACTTTTCATTCCCGAAAAGACCTGTCCATTCGTTCTATCGGGTTCATTCATTTAATTACGGAATCGAATCAATGTTTTTTTTCCCAAAAATTACGATTCATTCATACATTAAGATGGACTTATATGCTCATGACATCTGTCTCCTTAGTCCCCAGCTACCAAGGTTTGGTTAAGCTGATTTCTTGTCTCCTGGGAGAGGGATTTTAAATCTTCTATTTTATCAATTGATTAAAAAAAATGGGATTCGTTATTTATCATGTTTTCATAACCTCTGGATAAATACTAAATCCACCTTCTTTTCTTATCTATCATTTCCATTTTGACCTCTGCATAGATATTAATCTAATTTTCTTTTGAGTTCTTACATACTATCATGTCCATATTACCTCTGATAGCATTGTATAATCTAAAAACAGAAGACAAGATTTTATTATCTATCATGTCCATATTTCATCTAGATAGATACAAATCATTGAGTATAAAAGAATTATCATTTCCATTCTCATATCATAAAAGTCTATTACACTTCTTAGACTTTCTCACAAATCACAATGGAAATCTATTACATCTTGGATTTTCATTCTATACACCAACGATAACCTAATAGAGATCTATTTCTTCTTTGGATCTTCTTTGACGTGTTCGTTGTTGGTGGCAATTCCTGACTGTCTGAGCTCCAGTGGCAACCAGAGCAGTAGGTGTCACGACCCGCACCCGCTAAAAGGGCACGTGACGCGACAACGCCCAGCCCTCACCGTAAAAATGGCGTAGAACGCAGTAGATTTTCTAGTCTGACAACAGTTTATATATATAACAAAACCTGTCGAGAATATGGTCAACTCCGAACGGAGGACAAGCAATGAATATATATAAGTACTCAATCACAACTCTAAGATAACAAAGTAAAGACTGAAAGATAAAGACAACAAGACGATAATAAAATAATAACCTGTCAAGTCCAACACAAGAATATATACAAGTCCAAGTCTCTAATAAAGTCCATAATAATAACAGTCTCAAAAATAGCTGGAGACAAAGTCCAGTATAAAAGACCTACTCTAACTAAGCAATAGGTAAGGTCTCGTCGGGCGGAGCTAAGCCCTGCTGGACCAAAGTCTCCAGGTCTAGGCCCACTACGTCATCCAGACCGTAGTAGGTACAATAATCTCCCTCGTCTGCATCTGTAATATTTTCAACATATCCTGTCAGGATGGAACGAGTACAATCTACTAACAACAGTTCACAAGATATGACAAAAGCTATAAGACTGTAAATAGAGAGTATATACAAGAAAATTATGGAATGTACATGTGAGTATCATGGCAAGGTAAGCTGTAAAACTAGAGCTAGAACAAGGCAAGTAAACTGATCATGGCATGTACAAGAATCAAGAATCATATCTCTAGGTGTGTGAGTACTAGCTACAATATGTGGCCGGCTTGGGTCTGCACAAGGTCTACTGATCAGCCAATCCCACGTGGAGTGTAGGATTGGTAGCATTCAAGGTCTACAAGAATAAACAAGGTGGGTAATGACTACACATCTACACTAGTACTCCCCGTCCCCGACTGGTAGAGTGGATCCAAGCAAGACACGTTACGACACGGGATTCTACGAGAAGGGAGCAAGTCTTCTCGAGAATCGGTGTCCATATACTGCACAAGAACTACAAGGGAGTTTGCACAAGATATACCAAGATAGCGAGGAATAACATCTCATGTCGGGATCCATGAATACCAATCCGTGTGACCAATGTGTCGAGAACAAGCATATCCACACTAATTACATGAATCATAACAATCATTATAAATTGGAAAAGGGTCAGAGAATGTACTCGCCTGTAATATGATATGGTATGTCAACTGGAGCAAATGCAGCATCTCGAGGACCTATAGAGAACAAGACATATCAATACTATGTTTAGGAAGTAAAATCAAATCAATTTGAATCCTATTAAGTCATTCTAGGTCAAGACACGTTAAACTAGACTGTACGAGGTCAACCTAAGTCATTTTAGGTCTAGCTAGGTCATACTGGGTCAATGCAAGTCAAACGGAATTAATCTAGGTCGATTTGAGTCAACGGTTGACTTACAGTTGACTTTCGGTCAACTGGTCAACTCTGGTCAATCCTGGTCAACTCTGGTCAACTCTGGTCAACTCTGGTCAACCCTAGGTCAATCCTAGGTTAATGGTGACTAATAGTTGACTTTTGGTCAACTGCACAAGTCTAATGGAATTTGGAACTAAATTGGGTAAAGTGTTGACCCATAGTTGACTTTTGGTCTAAAAAGTCAACCGTGGTCAACCGGGGTCAAGACTAAGTCTAGACGGCTATTTCTAATCATTACCAACCTATACAACCCATATCGAAGTCCATCTTGGACTTGGAAACCCAAATCTTGGCCGTAGGCCAATTACCTATTTTACCCTTAAAAAGGGCAAAATTCTACCTTCGGCGATTATCTAGTTAGCCTACCTACGCTTGATATTTTGACCCGATCTCCCCAGGGTAGTATGATACTAGCCTATACATATATTACCTACCAAAATACCTAGGTAAAGTGGACGTCTAGTCCATGATACGGCCCGTTGCCAAAATCTTGAATATTTCAAGATACACAATGGTACGGCGCGATACCGGCGCCCTACAACCCCGATTTCCACTCGGGAGCCTACCCGCAAAATCTAAATCACGTATTCTAACTCCACGCCAAGTTTCAGCGCGTTCCGATACTCCGGGCTCCGTTTCACCCTCTAACTCGACTTCCTCCTTTTCCTATTCTAATTCCTTTCTTCCCAATCTTCCTATTTCTCTAATCCTTCTTCTTCTAACTTCTTCTTCTTATTCTTCTAACTCTAATTATTCTTCTTAGCCTCTTCCTCACTCTCTCCTTCTAATCTTTCTAATCTCTTCTCATTCTTTTCTTAACTTCTATTCTTCTTTCTACTTCCCTTCTAATTCTTCTATTTTTTCTCCTTTCCTCCTAACCTTTCTTCTTCTAATTCTTCTTTCTAAACTTCTTTCTAACTATCAATTTCTATCTATATATATACATATACATATCTATATATATATATATATATATATATATATATATATATATACATATATATACATATAAGGGGGGGTTTATAGGCTTATAGTGGGCCAAAATAGGGGGTTTAAGGGGGGGACTGCTCACTGCTGCCACTGCTGTTGTTGTTTCATCTTCTTCTCTTCTTCTCCTCTTCCTCCTACTTCTCCTCTTCTCTACCCTCTATATATATATATCTATATATATATATATATATATATATATATATATATATATATATATATATATATATATATATATATATATATATATAAAAAAAAATATATATATATATATATATATATATATATATATATATATATATATATATATATATATATAGTGGGATATATATATATATATATATATATATATATATATATATATATATATATATATATATATATATATATATATATATATATATATATATATCCCACTATATATATATATATATATATATAGTGGGATATATATATATATATATAACCTTCTACTTATATATATATATATATATATATATATATATATATATATATATATATATATATACACACAAAAACTCACATCCATATGTAAATATACATACACACATACATTTATATATATAAATACATATCCATATATCCTTATATATATATAAATATATATATATACACACCTACAGTTATATATATATAGACACACACACACAAACACTCACACGCCCACAAACACACACTCTCACCACCATCTCATGACAAACACCACCACTCTCATTCCTCTACACTCACACACACAAATATACCTATAATTATATATATACATATATATACATATACATATATATATCTACATACCACTCAAACACACACACCACCCTCTCACACACACACACAAGCTCACTCACACTCTCACCACCATTCTCATGACACAAACACCACCACCACCATTTCTCTACACACACACAAATACATATATACAAATACTTACATATATATATATATATATTTTTTTTTTTACATATATATATATATATATTTTTTTTTTTTACATATATTTTTTTTTACATATATATATATATTTCTCTACACACAAATACATATATACAAATACTTACATATATATATATATATATATATATATATATATATATATATATATATATATATATATATATATATATTTATATATATATATATATATATACATATATATATACCACTCTAAATGGAAAAAAAACCCCAAATAAATCCTTAACCTAGATTCTAGGGAATCCTACAAAATTTAGGGGCAAAGTGTAGAGAATTTCATCCTCTCCAATTATTTTGAAGACATTAAATGGTAAAGAGGAATAAATGGAGAATTATGAACATACCTAGGTTGGTTTCCTTGGAGGAAAGGAAGCTTGGGAAGAAGAAGGAAATTTTAGAGAGAGAGAGACTTAATGAAGAAGTAAAGGGGGGGACTTACTTGGCCGGCCATGGCTTGGGGGTCTTATTGGGTTGGGGATCCACTAAGCCCCCAACCCATTAGGCTTAGTTTGGTTTGGTTTGAATTCGGTTTGGTTCGGTTCATTTCAGTTTAGCTCTAACTAACTAAATTAGCCTCTATAATGACTAATTAAGCCATGAAAGTTGGGTTTATGATTTCTAACCTAATTATGATGGTATGTGGGCCAAGTCCAGCTAGTATGTGGGTCCCACTAGGGTCCAGGCTACCCGGGTCTCCAATTTGAGTCCGAATTGGATAAAATCCAAGCCAACCCAAATATATCCCAAAAAATCACATAAAATCAAATAAAATTCCTAAAAATTATAAAACTTGAAAAATGATGAAAATACCCCTAATTCGAAAACTAGGGGTGACAGTAGGAATCAAACTCTGGTCTTCTCTCTCAGACGAGAGGAGAACCCCAGGGTATGGCAGCCCGAAGGCGTGTTACTGCCAATACAACTGGTGGATTTGGGGCGGCCTTCCAGAGGAGATAGGAATGTATCCAGCATTGGGATACGATTCCTAGTTCTGCCGCGAAAGGAACTCTACTACCCGATTTCTTGGGGTAGAGTTGACTCCACCGTCCAACTCTCCGTGCATAAAGGCTCTTCCTACCAAAAGAGGAAGACCCTTCTATCCCACGAAGAGTTCTGAGTTGTCTGATTTGCACATCAAAAGCGTATGAGCTCCCTGATGTTGATGTCAGAAGAACGCTCCTCACAGCGTCAAAATCGCCAATGCCGGTTCTGGAAAAGCTGTTCAGCCAAACTTTTGCAGAAAACAACAAAGAAGAAGTGTTTTAAACAGAAGTATTATCAGATGCGTATCAAATGCTAACTAAAAACAGATCACAAGGCTTTTTACGCCAGTGCTTCAGCAAGGCTTTTACGCCAGTTATTCAACAAGGCTTTTACGCCAGTGCTTCAGCAAGGCTTTTACGCCAGTGATTCAGCAAGGCTTTTACGCCAGTGCTTCAGCAAGGCTTTTACGCCAGTGATTAAGCAAGGCTTTTACGCCAGTGATTCAGCAAGGTTTTTACGCCAGTGCTTCAGCAAGTCTTTTACGCCAGTGCTTCAGCAAGGTTTTTTTACGCTCGTCAAGAATTTACGCTCATGAATAGCTGTTTTCAACAAAAAATTCGAAGACAGATATTTGCTTACGATCGGACTTACCACTTAAGTTGAATGGTTTGGCTCTAATAGTGGTTGAATCCGCGTCTAAAGACTGGGCGTACAAAAGAACGCCATGGGAAAGCTCCGCCATTGTCATTTGTTGGAGAACAACATCGCAGAAAGTTATCTTCAGAGGAATGAGTACGAGAATGTATGAAACATTCTCGGCTATTTATAAAGACTGAAGAAACTGTTGGAATGAGTCTATTTCGGGAGAAGATCCTATTTAAAGGCTCTCGTAACCACAAGACAGATGCCACATGTTGGTTTGTTTCTTGGGAATTAACAACCATAGAAACAGTCAAAAGAAGTACATAAACAAGTGCGCATCAATAGATGAGGTTAGCAGCAAAATTTTATTTATAAAGGGAGAAGTGGACCCCTACAAATTAAAGATTTGCAATACATAAAAACATTATTTCTCTCCTTCGTTGGGCTGACGAAGGGAGACACCTAGTTCGTGCATATTGCAAATCCCGGAGCGGCGCATCAGATTAAGAAACGCTTCGGCATCTCCTGGCCCTTCGTACGCATTTGGGGGACCACCATCAATGCGATTAAAGACGGCAGGGGTAACTCCAAAACACTCTAAAAGGTTGCACGCCCGCTCGAAATCAAGCCTGGAGCTCGAAGCCTCTTTTTTGGTAATCTCATTCTTCGGCGCCATGACAAAACGAGGATGAATGTCAAGAATAAAAAATATGTCCTTATTTATACAAATCAAAGCAACTCTTCACATTCCTCGTTGGAAACTGATCACTCGGGAAGATAAGGAGACATTCGAAAGTTTCGAGAAAGAAATTTATTGTAACGGTTAAGTGTTGACCGACATTATTTTTCTTAAAAATTACGCCGACTGTTGGATATCCCCGCTTTTACGCAGATGACGGTTGCGTATCCCGAATTTTACGCTGACTCGCCAAACTTTAACTTTTACGCTTCTGTTCAAAGTGTTTCAAATTTTGGAGATATTTGAAAACTTTGAAGGGGGTCTTGTAGGAGCGTAAAAAGTGCTTCAAAGAAAGAGTCATCTCATTCATAAGTGATCTGTTTTACGCCAAACAGAGCGGGTAATCTCTTTACGCCCAAGACTAGGCTAAAGGCTTTACGCCTAAGCAGGCTGATCATTTTACGCTCGGGTCTACACCCATGGTTTTACGCCAAGGACAGATCAGCCACTTTTATGCTGGACAAAGCTGTCAAATCTCGCATTTAATGCAAACTCTGACATGGAGATATTAATGATGGCATATATCACAAAGGGATTTGTTTTTACACATAGACCAATGTTGTCGTTTAGTGTGTGGATTGAGCTACTTTACGCTCACACTACGGCTTCTTTTACGCACGAAGATTATACGAGCCTTTACGCTCAACAGTCGACGTGTGCGTAAAGTCTATTTGAGCTGCTTTTACGCTCAAGGTTATTTAATAACCACTTTACGCGGGAAGTCTACGACAGGGCTATTTTACGCCAAATCTACTGCTTTACGCTCAGAGTACATTGGGGCTATTTTTACGCCCTATTCTCCTCTACCAGTTTGGAACGTGGTTTGCTTACGTGGCTTTCATGCCATTCTTCTCGAAGAACGTGTGTACATGCATCCTATTCTTACTGAAGTGATGGGACACATGTCAACATATGCAGAGGATGGCTTCGATCATGGGTGTCAGTTGTTAGCGTAAAGATGGAACTTTTGCTGAGTTTTTACGTACAAGAGCCCAAGTCTATAAATAAACTTATTTTTCTCATGACAGAGGGGAGACAACAGAGAGAGGAGAGAATACAGAGATCAGAACTTAGAGATTTTGATTCTCCAGAGCATTCTTCTTCAACTTTTCTTTCAGAACAGAGTGAAGAAAAGCAGAAAAGCATTCGGCCTCGCCATCAGTGCCCAAGTGCGTCGATACCTTTCTGGTGACTTAGTTCTTCCAGTTGTTTTACTTCAAGCAGTGATCTTCATCATCATCATATGGTCCAAGGAACAAAGTGATCATTTATGAATCAGACTTCCATAGCAATACTTTCTCAGAATCAAAATTGTACTTCTTGTACTTTTTCTCGTTTTATTTTCAAAAGCTAATTTCTCCAAGGTATTTTGTTAAGTGAAACAAGGTGCAACTGATGGTCTGCTGCTGTCTCGGTGGCTGCTGAAACTCCTTCTGCTGAAATGGCTTCTGTTGATGCTGCTGCTGCTGATAATAAGGCCTCTTAGCTGGGCCCCCACTGCCACTGGCTCCATGTGAATTATGACCTCCCTTCGTCTTCAGTTCCAGGTCATCTTCCGCTGTCATAGCTCCCATCAAAATCTCCTCGAATGTAGCATTCCTGTTGCTCTTGGTCAAGGACTTGACTTCCTTAACCAAGCCCTTCCTGAACCCCCTAGCCTTCGTTGTCTCGCTAAGGCCCTCCACAAATCTGCCCAGGCGGCAGAACTCTCCGGCGTACTCCTCGACTGTCAGGTTCCCCTGAACCAGGTTCTCGAACTGTGTCTCCAAAGCGCCAAGTGCTGTGTCGGGGAAGAACTTCTCCTTGAAAAGCTTCTTGAAAGCCTCCCAAAGTTTGCCCCGTAGTACCAACCCTGGGGTCGGTATGGTACCAAGTGCGGGCAAGGTCCTGCATCTGACTGCCCGCGGCTTCCACCTGGAGTCTAGCCGGTATCTCTGCGAGACGGAAGATCTCCTCTATATGCTCGATCCAGTCATCGGCATATAGGATACCTTCGGTACCCTAGAAGTCTCGCGGCCGTTGTTTGCAAAAATAAAAAAGTTTATTCCAAACTTGAAAAAAGAATAGTACAAATTACAAAGAATTCTGGGGAAGTACAACTGTAGGAATCTGATCAGAAGACGATCACTTTATCCCTTGGACTAAGTGAACTTGAAGACTGTAGCCTCTGGAGAATGCAGCAGCAATTTTGTAAGAGTTCTTGATCTTTGTGTGTATGTATCTGATGATTTCACAATGATTGGAAACTCTATTTATAGAGTTCAAGTAATAACTGTTTTAGCAGTTATTCTGATGTGCGCAAGACTGAATTGTGCCACATTGGGTTGTGCCAACCTCCTGTTGCGCCAACTTTCATTCAGTTGTTAAGTCGTGTACTAACTGTATTTAGACATGTGGCATCATGTGATTGAGATGCGCGTGGTCGTGTACAGGATAGTAGACACGTCTTGAGAGATTAGTGGCATGTGCGCCACGTTATCTTGCTTTAGAATGTAAGTTGTCTCAACTTAATCAGGTTACGCGAGCTTCGATCGACTGTGCCTGATTGAGCCGTGCCTAGACACGTGGCAGCTTTTGAGCAGAAGTCACTCAGATTGTGCCTAGACGCAACTAAAGATTTTGTCTGGATTGTGCCTAGGCGCAACTTACGAAGCGTACATGACAGCTGTCAACCAACTCTCCTTGAGCAGCACAATTCACGGGATTCGAAGAGATTTTCCTCGTTCACTGTGTTTGTCAGTTGTCAGTGTTGTCAGGTAATGATGGCCATTAAGTGTCAGACGCCACGTAGATTTTGGCGCAACAAGACTGGGCGCAGTCCGATATATGGCGCAACCTGTTCAGCGGCGCAGTCTGTTCTCTGTGCTTCATATCAGTGGTGTAACCTGATTTTTGGGGCGCAACTTGATCACTGATTAGTATGTTCATGGCACAACTTGATTTTTAGGCCCTACAAGACCCCCTTCAAAGTTTTCAAAACTTAAAAACATTTCAAAGTTTTGAAATACTTTGAATTTATAAAAAATTTGACTGAGTCAAGTTGCGCCAGTCAATGCTCGGTCATCACAATTAAATTTCTTTCTCGAAAATACTCAATCTCCTCTTCGTCTTCCCGAGTTTCATTGATTATTTTCAGTTTCCCATGAGGAATATGAAGAGTCATTTTGATGATATATATGTAGTAGTTGATCTTTGTGCTTTATTCTTCACTTCTGTTCTTTAATGGCCCCCAAGAAGGAAGAGATGGAGATAAATGCTGACACCACGATCAAGTCCCCTGAAGCGGGACATGATGTTGTACTACAACTTATTTGTTGGAGGCTAACCCATCGCTGAGAGGGGTGAACTTTTTAGACTGTTTTTGGTCTAAACTCGACGGTCTTCAATTGCGCGAGCGGTGGACCATCCTCTGAAGAGCGTGGCGATTCGGAGGGATTCCTTAATCTGATGCGTCGCTCGGGGATCCGCAACATGCAGGAATTGGATGCTGCCCTTCGTCAGATCGATGAAGGCAAGAACAAGAAATAATATTTAGGCGTGCCAAAAATTCTATTCTCTTTTCTTGTGTCCTTGTCTGTAAGGGTCCACCCATCTTTATGCAATGAAATCTAAAATTTCTGATATGTTGTGTGGCTGTGATTTCGAATAGCGCACGTGGTCGCATTCCTTTGGCTAATTCTTTGTTTACTGTTTCTTCTGAGGGACACATGGCAATCGTCACACGGTTTTAGGCACCTATTTTTAGTTCTTTCTCAAAATAGGCTCCTAGAATGACGCACCCGTCTTCATCTTTCACTCTTTTTTTTAAAAAGGACAACCAAAAACAAAAGAGTCATTCAAACTTTCTCAAAACAAATGGCTTCTCACAAGGTCCCACTTGCGCCACTTCATTGTGATGTTATTCTTTTGTATGCTGCGTCTTCAAAAGATGGTAAGTCTCAACAAAGAACCAATAATTTTCTTATATGAGCATTTTTCTTTTGTGCCACTTTTGAAGATAAGCACTGACTTGCATGTTGTAGACATTGTCGATATGCACTAACTATTTCCGAGAATAGGTGCACACCGTGGTCCAGTGTTTAGCTTCGATCAGAGGCGTGTATTGCTGACATACGCTAGTTTGATCGACTCGCACTGAAGAAATATGTGTCTGTTGATCGACATGCATTTCTGATATGTACCTGTTTGATCAGTATGCAGTGCTGATGTGCGCCTGTTGGTAGGCGCACACTGCTGGTATGCGCCTGTTGATAGGCGTGCATTGTTGATATGCGTCTGTTGATAGGCGCACACTGCTGGTGTGCACCTGTTTGATAGGCGCACACCGTTTGATAGATTCTGCTAAATCTCCTATTTTATTAATATGTGCAGAGACTCGGTTAGCAAGCTTCTTCAGGACTGGCATTGGTGATTTGGATGCTACAAAGGGCATTCTTTTAACACTCACATCAGACAGCTCATGTGGTTCTGACACTCAAATCAGACAGCTCAGAACTCTTCATGTTTAAGAAGGGTCTTCCTCAGATAGTAGGAAGAGCCTATATACATGAGAGTTGGATGGTGGAGACGCAGAACTAGGAATTGTATCACAAGGGTGATTTCGTTCCTAGTTTCCCTGGCGGATCGTCTTCTCTCCACCAGTTGTATTGACAGCAGCTCATCTTTGGACTGCTGTACTCTGTGGTTCTCCTCTCGTCTTTCTGAAAGAGAAGACCAGAGTTGATTCCATTGTCTGGCTCGTTGCTTCAGGTCGAGACGACAAGGAATTGCCACCAACAAATAAGAAGATCCAAAGATGTAATAGACCTTTATGTTATATTTAGAATGAAAATCCGAGATATAATAGATTTCCATCAAGATGTATCTATGTTTTTTTGAAGAAGAAATAAGGAAATCATCTTCTCTTATTCTTCCTTTTATAATTGGATTTTGATATGCTGTCATAGATAACAGAATCCAGAGAGAATATGAATGTGGTAAGTTGTTTGACATGAATATTTGGAATTCAGGGTCGTGAGAGATATGAATTCTCATTATGATAAATAAATGAGTGATCAGTCACTTCAATTTTCGAAGAAGAGACATTGAAATGAATGAATGGTCGTTCAAACTCTCGAAGAAGAAAATGAATGAATCAATTACGTCGGTTTTGAAGAAAGGATGATGAATGATCAGTTATAAATGAATGAACAGTTATAAATGAACGAACAATTGTGCTTCTTTCCAAAAGTCGCATCAGTTTTCGAGGCCGATTATCTAGTTGTTTTGCCGATAAATAGAACAAAACTTTTGTAAAAATTGCCAATCTCTTTCCCTTCTGTACAAAAAAAATGTCTTCCAAAGATTTGCTCGCTCTGAAGACTGAAGAAGAAACCAAGACGCCTCCTGCTGAGCCTCCAGTGCCTCATCAAAAAGAAAGGGGTGAAGGCTCAACTGTTCCTGCACCGAGACGGGATGTGATTGCTGAACTGGTGGAACCTGGAAAAACTGTCGAAGAAGAAGCATTGAGGATGGCTGCTTGCGAGTTTTTCGTTAGTTCCGGAAATGAGATGTTTGAACGATTGGCAAATTATGTATTTAATCAGGAAGGGTCAGGGCCACCTCCCCGTCCTTAATATTATGTAATTCCATTCCGCTTTTGAATAAAAAAGAAATAAACTTTTATTTACATCATGTCTCTGGAAATAAAGTACATTTTGTCTTTATACATAATATTTCTTGAGAAATTTGCCATTGATGGACATCATAGCAACTCTGCCATCCATATCTGTTAACTGATACGCTCCATTTGAGAAGACTTTATTTACCACATATGGCCCTTCCCATTTTGCCTCGAACTTGCCTTTGCTCATATGTGTCATAGTCATGGGACGTCTAACTGTAAGGACTAACTCGCCTTCCTGAAAAGTTCGCACTCTGACTTTGCGATTAAAGGCTTTTGAAACCTGGGCCTGATAAAGTTCAATGTGCTGTTGAGCCAGTAACCTTTTCTCGTCGAGCGCCTCCAATTCTTGAAGCCGAAGACGATCATTATTTTCTGTAGTAAGTTCGTTAGTAATGGTAATTCTCAATGATGGAATTTGAATTTCCAAAGGCAGAACAGCTTCATACCCATATACTAAAGAAAAAGGTGTGCAGCCTGTAGAATTACGGACAGTAGTATGATATGCCCATAGACATTCTCTAAGTTTATCACTCCAACTACGTTTGTTGATAGAGACAAAATTTTTAAGGAGTTTAATAATGGTCTTGTTGAACGCTTCAGCCAACCCGTTAGCCGTAGGATTATCCGTAGATGCAACATTATTGATTATGTTGTCATCACAGAACCTATTAAACTTCTGGCTGATGAATTGCGGCCCATTATCATGGATGATTCGGCGAGGGACACCAAATCTATATATCACATGATGTTTGATGAAGTTGATGACACTACTCGTTTTAACTTCAGCCAAAGGTATAGCTTCTGCCCACTTGGAGAAATAATCGGTTATAGCTAAGATGAATCGATGTCCTTTAGATGAAGGAGGATTGATAGGGCCAATTATATCCATGCCCCAAGCTTCAAAAGGCCATGAGGCAGCGATCGGATGAAGAAATTTCGATAGTTGGTGAATGAAATCTGCATGAATTTGACATGCACAACATTTTCTTGCATAGTCAATAGCATCTGATACCATAGAGGGCCAGTAGTAGCCCATACTTCGAATATGATCCTGTAGTTTCGGACCAGTCTGATGTGCTCCACAAACACCATCATGAGCTTCACGTAATATCTACTTTGCTTCATCACCAGCAAGACACCTCAAGAGTAATCCATCAAAAGTTCGTCGATAGAGTGTTTTAGTAGTATGATTATAATAGAATCGAAGCGATCGATGACGGATACTTGTAGCTTCTTTAGGATCTTCTGGCAAGATGTCATGTACTGCAAAATCAATGAAAGGTGCTCTCCAGTCCTCGCAAGTGATATTGACTTCAGTTAGGTTGCTGAATTCAATGTTGTGGTTGTTTTCAACATAGAATAGTTCTCTATTAGAGATAACAATCATCTGTTGTCTTTTGACTGGTACTGCCAATACCGCAGCTAGGTTAGCTAAGGCATCAGCTTCTGTATTGCATGCCCGACGTACATGTTCGATGAAAAATCCTTTGAACAAAGAAGCTATCCTGATTGCTGCTTCATGGTATGGTACTAAATCTTGATGTCAGACTTCACATATGCCTCTAACCTGATTAACAATCATCTTAGAGTCGCCATATACTTCGAGATATTCAACACCCAGTTGTTTAGCCAATTGGAGTCCAATAAGAAAGGCATTATATTCAGCCACATTGTTAGAGCATGATTCGTATAAAGAATAAGCCCTTTGAATAGTTAATCCATCGGGTGAAACAAGAACAATTTCTACTCCAGCCACAAGGGTACCTCCAGGTCTAATTCTAGAAGCTCCATCAAAGAACAACCTCCAGATAGGAAATTCTTCTGAGATCATATTTGATTCCAATATTTCGTCCGAAATCTCATCATAGAGTTTAGATGTCTCAGGGACAGGATGAGCTGCTAAGAAGTCGGCAAGTGCTTGGTCTTTCACAGACTTTTGAGGAACATAAGCCATATCATATTGTGCTAATAATATGGCCCATGTGGCAAGCCTAGAATTGAGTGTACTTGGCTTCTTCATTAAGACTCGAAGAGGATTAACTCGGGATATGACATGAATAGTTTGGCCTATGATGTAATGTCTTGTCTTCTGAACAGCAAACATTAAGGCTAAACATTCTTTCTCTACCAGACTATAACGATGTTCAGCTCCAATCATCGTTCGGCTAAGATAGTAGATGGCTTGTTCATGACCTTCCTTGTTCTTTTGAGCCAGCAAAGCTTCCAACGAATGATCCATTGCCCGGACATACATTAAGAAAGGTATTCTTGAGATCGGTGGTACAAGAACCGGTGGACTCATTAAATACCGCTTTATGTCGTCAAATGCTCGTTAACATTCTTCCGTCCAAACGAAAGATACACCTTTCTTCATTAATTGAGTAAATGGTCTGCAACGTCCAGATAAATTCGAAATGAACCGCCTGATGTACGCAAGTCGACCTTGGAATCCTCGTAGCTCTTTTAGGTTGCGTGGAGGACGCATCTCTTGAATGGCTTTGATCTTCTCGGGATCAACGTGTATACCCTTAGAGGTAATGACGAAGCTGAGAAATATACCACTAGAGACACCCAAGAAAGACTTGGTGGGGGTTCATTTTGAGTTGATGCTGGCGCATTAGATTGAAGATAGTTCTTAAATCTTGAATGTGATCTTCTTTGAGACGACTTTTGACAACAATATCGTCAACATAGCATTCGACAGTCTTTCGCAAATGATCTCGAAATATAGTACTCATAGCCCGCTGGTAGGTTGCACATGCGTTCTTAAGACCAAATGGCATAACTGTATAACAGTATACTCCACGAGGAGTACGAAACGAAGTATGTTTCTCATCTTAAGGATTCATCCGGATTTGATTATATCCAAAAAAAACCCATCTGTGAAAGAAATTCGTTCAAATCCATATGTATTGTCGATCATGACATCAGTAATTGGGAGAGGGAACTCGTCTTTAGGGCAAGCATCATTGAGATCCCGAAAGTCTATACAAACTTGAACCTTTTCGGTCTTCTTCAGGACTGGGACGACGTTGGCTACCCAATCAGGATGCTATTCTACTCTGATAAAACCGCAATCTATAAGCATTTTGACTTCATCATCAATTGCATCCATCATTTCAGGCTTGAATCGCCGTTGTTGTTGTTTGACCGACTTGGCATTCGGCAAGATATTAAGCTTGTGAGTTAAAATTTGAGGATCTAATCCCGGCATATCTTCATAACTCCAGGCGAAGACATCAATATATTCATGAATAAGGTGAATTAATTCTTGTTTATCATCCTCTGGGAGATTTTTGCTAATGAAGATTGGTCGTGATACGCCCTTCTCTCCAATATCGATCTGGACTAGTTGATCCTCAGTAGGTGGCTCTCGTTGTTCAAAACGAAGTTTCCACTGATTGTCCATCCTTTGTGCCCGAGGGTCTATTTCAGGAGCTTTTTCAATGTCATCTTCATCATCTTCCGAAAATTCGGTAGACACCATGTTAGAAGATACTATCACCCTATGAACATGACCAATGCTGGTATCAGAATCTCATGAGATAGAATCAGAAGAGTTTGAACGTTCTTCTTCATCAGATTTAGAAGGTTCTGGAGTTGGAAGTGGTGACGTATAACCTAGTCCTCATTTCGTTTTACTGATGTATTGTTGTGATTTTCCTTTTAGAACAGCAATACGAAGAGGAGTTCGCATTCCTTTACCATTGTTGAGGCATGTTCTGAAATCATAGCCCATTTTACGGATGATGGCTTTAGATTGTGGATATAGCATCGTAATTGTAACCTTCCTGTATCATCTCTATTATCATTATAGAGCATGATTTTTGGTTCCTCTCTTTTGTTGAAGAATATAGGCTTTTCATCTTTCTTTCGAGACGGTACTAAGAAGTATGACGCTTGTATTGAATCCAATGATACTATATTTTACAGAGATGATACGACTTCTATTATAAGTGGTTTAAAGTTATCTAGCATATCCAAATAATACTGAGTATAGTAAAAGACATCAGTATACTGCAAAGGAGATGCTTTATTGATTTTTACACCATCATTTACAACAGGTACTTTAGCCTTAGCAGGCTTAGTCAGATTGATGACAAGAGGAGGAGAAGAAGAACGACAAGGAGGAGGGAGCTTCTTGCGACGAAGATCGATTACAAGCGGCTCAGAAGAGGTGAGCTCCCTTTGTTCCCGACTATCACCCTTGGGCTGCTTCTCATGGGAAGGAAGATAGATAGTCAGTGGTTTGGAAGACTGAGGACATGAGGTGCGTCCTTTGACGGGAATCACCAGAGTATCATTTGGCACACTCTTCTGTTCTTCATTCGTGTCCATTGCTAGTACCACCTTCATGAATTCTTTCTTGTACATGCGAGAATCGTTGCAGTATGCTTCAACCCCTTTGAAAGGATTCAGATCTGCAACTTCTTTTTGGACTTCTCCATTATCATCCACATATTTGAAATATTGGTGGAGCGTAGAGGGTACAATATTGTGTCATGGAGGAATGGCCTTCCCAACAAAGCGTTGTATGAGCCATGATTGTCAATAACATAGAAAGTTACCTTTGTACGAAGATTGCCAATTTGAATTTTTAGGCGTATCTTCCCCAAAGGTTCACTTCTTCCTTGATTAAACCCCAGGATGGTAGTGATAGCCGTAGAAAGGTTATGCACTGGGATCTTCAAAGCATCCAGTAAAGACTTCGGCATAATGCTAAGTGCATACCCGGGGTCAATCAGAATGCGATCGACTTTCATGGTGTCTACATACCCCGTGAAATAAAGAGGACGATCATGATGATTGTCTTCTAACAACATGTCATCTTGTGTAAAAGTAATATTGGGCATTAATTCAAATACACTATGACAATGTGCACAGTTGACTGGCTCCTTTTCAGGTTTCTTGAGAAGAGTAAGACAAGCGTCAGCCTGCATCAAGGCTTCACTTAACGTCTCTCGAGTTTCTTTTGAGAGACGTAAAAGTTCAAAGATTGACAATCATGCTGGAGTATTGGCCAATTGAGCCAATATGTCAAAATTGTAAGGCTTTTCAAGTCCAAGAGATGAGGACTTCTTTAGTGCTTTGTCAAAGAGAACAGGTTGCTTCCCCTTGTCTGCTGATGTTGGTTGAGGAGGAGATGGTTCGACCACCGGCAAGGATGTGGATGGTGTATTTTCAACAGGAGAAGATGATGAAGGAGGAACATCAGGAGACGGAGCAGGGTTCTCTTGATTTTTGGAATACTCCCGAAGATAGGGTTTTCCTGATCTAGTGCCCATTAGAATTTCTTCTTCTGTTACTAGTTCAAAGGATACCATATTGCAGTTCTTGGATTTAGATCTGGAATGCTTCTTTTGCTCAGAAGAGGAAGGCGTTTCAAATTCTGCTACCAGATCTGGATGAATCCACATAATCTCTCCCCTGTCAGTTGACAGCGGAACAAGACCTTCATTTTGAGGAGGTGGGAGATTCACAATTTCAAGAGTAGTCCTTGGAATGGGGACAACACCATCTTGCAAGTTGTGGTAGAAATTACCGAATTGTAGAGAAACCACATTAGCAGTCACCGTTTTCTCGTCCTGTTGCAGAGTAATTGCTCCAGAGTTGACTAACTCCTAGATTTTACCCTTGAGCACATAACATGCTCTGGTTGGATGCCCTATAAATCTGTGATAAACACAGTATTTAGGGTGATCAGTTTTACCCACTTCTTCTAGCCGTTTTGCCTCTAGAAGCTGAAGCTTATTGCTTTTAATCAAGCAATCAAAGATACTTAAAGTATCATCTTCATCAAAAGAATACTCTTCCTTCGGACGAGTTGTCTTCTGTGGTGGTGCTAATGGAGTGGATGCCATCTGAGTAACATTGACAGCCAAAGACTCCTTGCCTTTAAGATTGATGGCCAGTGTTTCTTTACTCTTACGGTTATTCTGGCGATTACTACCCCCGGGTGTAGAATGTTCATCTTGGTTATGATGAGTCATTTGGACTCCTAACAGCTTGAACTTTTCGGTACTGACCTCGGCTGCTTTGGCGTTGACAATAAAAGAAGGTCAATCCTGGAATTGTGTAGATCCTGTCCACATACTGATAATAGGCAACAAGTTTGATTTGCAAGTGTCTATTGTTACAGCAGATGGAGTTCCTAAAGGCATTTTGAGTGCCTCTCGACAGAATCTTTCAATAAAACTCTTTGTGGATTCATTGTGCCTCTGTTTAATCTTAATGAGGACAGACATCGTCATGTCCTTGACTCCTTCGTAAAACCGTTCCAAGAACATTTGCTTGAAACCAGCAAAAGAAGTGATACAGCCATCAGACAGGCTACGATACCAGTCATAGGCTGCACCGGCTAAACAACCGATGAACACTCTGGTAAGGAGAGCATCATTTAGTCGTAATTGATCAGTCATCACCTCAAAATGATTGATGTACTGACTTGGAGAAATGCTGCCATCAAACAGCATAATGGTTGGAAGCTTGTACTTAGGAGGAAATGGAACTTCCTTCCACTCTGTAGGATATGGTTGCTTTATGCCCAGTCTTTGTAGGCCATCCTTCTGCTTGAAGGCCTCAAACTGAGTGCGTAAGAGTTTTACAGCCTCATTAGCATCCCCTGATGTTTGGGAATTGGTAGGCTGGTTAGAAGTGTTAGGAGGAGAAACAGCGTGGTAACTACCACCTCCGACACCAGACTGACTGGGATCAGCTTGAATTGGCACGGAAGCAACCTGAGGAGTTGGTACCCCCAGACTAGCAGGTACAGAAGATGCTATAAGCTCAGGATTAGTAGCAGGGTTTACAATCGGAGGTACTGTATGTTGAGCCATGATTATGGTGTGCATGTTTGCCACCATTTCTGCCATGGTCTTCAATTTGTCCTCTAATGCAATAATTCGTTGCTCTTGACTGGTTGAAGTATAGGCATCTTGATCTTCGGTAATGGTATATGCCGTCACTTCTCTTGCTGCTGTTGATGAGATAGTTTGTTCAGAACTTTCACTATCTGCGTCAAACTCTGAGAAAGTGTCCTCTCTTACATGGGCAATGGGGAGATCTTCTTGATTAAAGACACCTTGGTTCAAATGTCGATTTCTCGATCTAGTGTATTGAAAGGCACCTTCACTGGATGCATGTATCCGATCTAAGTATTGCTAACTAGGATTACGGGATGCATTACGTCTTGGACGTTTTCTACCCCCAGTGCCTTGAGAAGTCATGTTGACAGAAGCATATAATAGCTCATCTTCGTCTTCTATTATATGTTCAGGAGTTGAAGCATAGTTCAGACGATCGAAGACAGATCATCGAGCCGATTGGCAACAACAGTTGATGACGACTTCATGAAGGCAGTGGCGATCTGAAGCATGATTTAGAGGTGAGGGAGACATCCCTGTAATCTCCCGTCTTTGTGTAAGACGTTGTCGGAGATCAGTTACAACTACAGGACAAGAAGAAGTCGGAGGAACATATTCCTTAATGATGTTAGGAACATGTCTCCTATTCTTCAGATGTTTAGTTTCCTGAGTGTACAAAGATGTACTCAACTCATTAGCATAAGTGGTTGGGTCTTTTTTTTCAAACTTTAGCTTTTGGTACAGATTGGCCTTTGGCATAGGGTTCTTACGTTTCGCCAAAGTTGATATTGGTTGACGTCTATTAAGATAAGCGCGTAAATCAGAAAATTCTGCTCCAGGTGTCTCTGTTTGTGATACCCTCAATTTTTCTTACTTGGATCTTAAAATTTGCAAGGTGGGAAGGTCTTGACCAAACCCCATAGGGGTAGGTAACATACCTCTTTGGTCATATTCTTTCCAATATCAGAGATCCAAAGACCTCTGTTTAAAGGAATAGAATCTGATATATCTTCCTCTGAGTCATAGACCAGGAAAGTTTGAGAAAAGACCAAAGGGTGTTTTTTTTTATTTTGTAGAGGGTCAGCTAAGAAGCATTTTCCTTTGTTCTGTCGTAAGACCATTTTAGGCACAGATTGTGCCAATTGAGAAAGTATCAAATGACTCTTCCCTTTGTTCTGTCTAGTGTTGGCACTAGAATATTGATTCTCCAAGTTCAGAACTTGAGAATTAGAAGAAGGAATAGCCAAAAGACTAGTTCCCTTGAGTTGCGCCAGAGTAGCAGACTGCGCCTGATGTGCTGATTGCTTGGGTTGTGCCATAGTCCTACGGGCTACTGATGGTGCCTTGGCAGCAACATGGGTAGACTGCACCTCAATAATAGCTTAAACAGGCTGCACCTTGGCAGCAAAGAGAGTAGTAGACTGCGCGTGGGCAGCAAGATGAATAGGTTGTGCACGGGCAACAGAAGCAAGCTGTGCCTGAGCCGCCGAGACAGATTGTGCCTTGGCCACTGAACACTCAGGTTACGCCTGGGCAACAGTGACCATAGGAGATTTAGGAGCCCACACAGTCCTGTTCTTGGCGATAGCCGCTGTACGCTTGTTGCTCTTGGTGCTGATCATATTCTCGTAGGCTGTCTGGTTGACTTGAACAACCAGAGTCTTCTGCGCCTTGCCGATCGACGCAGTGTCACATTGAGTTGTCACCTTCTCGTCGGAGAAGAAACTCGTCCCCAGTGGAGTCACCATTTTGTTTGCAAAAACAAAAAAGTTTATTCCAAACTTGAAAAAAGAATAGTACAAAGTACAATAAATTCTGGGGAAGTACAACTGTAGAAAGCTGATCAGAAGACGATCACTTTATCCCTTGGACTATGTGAACTTGAAGACTGTAGCCTCTGGAGAATGCAGCAGCAATTTTGCAAGAGTTCTTGATCTCTATGGGTATGTATCTGATGATTTCACAATGATTGGAAACTCTATTTATAGAGTTCAAGAAATAATTGTTTTAGCAGTTATTCTGATGTGCACGAGGCTGGATTGTGCCACATTGGGTTGCGCCAACCTCCTGTTGCACCAACTTTCATTCAGTTGTTAAATCGTGTACTAACTGTATTTAGACGCGTGGCATCATGTGATTGAGATGCGCATGGTCGTATACAGGATAGTAGACACGTCTTGAGAGATTAGTGGCATGTGCGCCACGTCATCCTGCTTTAGAATATAAGTTGTCTCAACTTTATAAGGTTGCGCGAGCTTCGATCGACTGCGCCTGATTGAGCCGTGCCTAGACACGTGGCAGCTTTTGAGCAGAAGTCATTCATATTGCGCCTAGGCGCAACTAAAGATTTTGTCTGGATTGTGCCTAGACGCAACTTACGAAGCGTACAGGACAGCTGTCAACCAACTCTCCTTGAGCGGCATAATTCACGGGATTCGAAGAGATTTTTCCTTATTCTGTCACTACTACATTCTAGTGTGAGGGTATTTTTGACATTTTTGGGGTAATTTAAATTTATTAGAATATATTTGAATTTATGGGATTTTTTTAGGAATTTTTTTGGAATTGTTTGGACTAGGTTGACTTTGACTAGTGTTGACCCTTGTAGACCAACCTAGGGGCTAACCCTAGTTAGTATGGACTTGGTTAGGTTATATGACTCTAGTCTAGCCTAAGCTAATCCTTGGTTTGGTCATTAGACTCTAGTTAGCATTAGGAATTAGAAAGTCATAAGTCATGACTTATGATTTAGAGCCTTTGATAAATCATTTTTTTTAACTCAAAGCCTTGTAGTTTGGCCCAAAGCCCAAAATAGCAAAACCCAAATCCCTAGACCCACTTGGCCGGCCACCCTATCTACATTGGAATCATCATCCTATATAATCTCTCCTAAAATCTAGGGCTAGCCTCTTCTTTAGGAATTTATTTCAAGAGAAGAAAGAGGTGAGTCTCCATGTTCAAAAAAACCATAGAAAATCTATTTTAGATCCTTTTTCCCCCAAACAAGTTACATTGGATCCTAATATTACTGTTCTTGCTGTTATTGGAGTTTTATTTCAGTTTGAGGTTGTTTTGATTGGATTGGGATATCAAGAGAGGAGCTCAACAAAGGGGATTTTTCTTGAAAGTTCATCCATAGGTAACTTTCTCATTTCTCCATGAAACTTCGATTTCTTTTCATGATTAGGAAGCCCTAGGAGTCCCCTAAGTGTCTGCATTAGTTTCGTGTCGGGTTTCATAGGTTTCGTTTCCGTTCTGGACACGTATCAGACCCTGTTCAGAGTGTTTGTCGAAATGCCACAAAGGGCATTTTGATTTCTTTTGTGCAAAGTTTTTAAATAGAAAATTAGGTTTTACTGTTGCTTATGCATTTCTATTATTCTTTGGTGGTTATTGTTTCGGCTTGTGTCGATTTCGACGCGTGGACACGCGCATGCGCGCTCGGGATTGGATCTCCTGTTGTTCGGGGGCTCTGGAGGACACGACACACATTTTTATGACACGAAACTTGACACGAGCCATGGGGCACTGACTGACACGCCACGTGTCAAGTCTCACGTGTCCATGTGGCGTGTCGGGGGAGAAATCTCTGTCGCACGTGGATTTCAATGCCTGTGCACTGTTAGTTACTAGCCACCGATACGACTCTCGTATCCGACACTGACACGAAGTGGACACTGGCCAGTTGGCCTATGAGATAGCCCTATAGGTGGGCTATCCATGTGGATGACCACGAGACACTATTGTGTCCTGTGTCATGTGCACGACACGAGTGCACGTGTGCACGAGGCAGTGCACTCGACAGTGCACTGTTATGCCCGTTTGGGGTTTTAGTAGTTTGGACACGTTTGTGTCCTCCAGTATGGACACAAACACCTAGTGGGACACCTATACATTGTATGTTTCAATTACCAACCTTTTATTTTGTATTTTAATATGTTTTTCAATAGGTTTTGACAAATTAGCAATTTCTTAAATTGATGTTCAGTATCTTGTTTTTCCAGTTTTCGAACATGGACTTTGCCACCTATTTTAATCCATTTAATGCTGTTAAATGTTTGGTTATAGTTCCTAGATTTGTTCTCCTATAGTTGATCTTCATGTGTGTCAAGTTTGAGTGATTTTCGTTGAGTAATGAATTATATTTGGAGACTTGAGGGTTGGATAAAAACTGAAATTGTATTAAGACTAAAACTGAGAATGCAAGAGTGATTGATAACTGATAACAGTGAACTGTTTTACACTGATTTTCCTTTGTGTTTCTTTATGAATTTGGGTGTTTTCCCATGTTGTATAAACCTGGGAAGGGACTGATCTAAGACTAAATCTGGGAATATTAGCAATGTGGACTGTTTTGTTATGACTGAAACCTGAGACTTCATGAAATGTTTTGATGCTTTAATGTGTTGTATGATATATGTTTTCTTCAAATAACTTGAACCCTATTCCTGTACTGCCTATAAGTTCAGCCCTTAGTCCTTTTCCCTGCTACACTTTTACATACCTCACATCACTCTCTTGACACAAACATTACACACATACACAGCCACTGTTTCCAGATTTTGATTTCTTTTTAGCTTGCACACTCAGCCCTTTCATGTATGCCTCACCCCTCATCACTCACATTGCACACACATTACATTCTTGCTCTCACACACACACATATACACTCTCTCTCTCTCTCTCTTTTCCTATTCCTCCAGTTTATAGGTTGATATATAGGTTTGTTTACAATACATAATGTATGTATATATATTAAGCCTATATATATATATATATATAATTTTTTTTTATATTAAGCCTATATATATATATATATATATATATATATATATATATATATATATATATATATATATAATGTGATGTGATGTGATGTGATGTTCCTAATAGTTGCACTATAACCTAAGGTAGGTTTGTGATGTATATATATATATATCCATGATATGTGTTGTGCCTATACCTATGTATAGCTATATGGGTACCTAGCTAGTGTATTTTACATATGGTGTTGGATGACATATAACTTGTAGTTTGTCTAGATAGCCTAGTAGTGTGTGTACTAGCTAGTGTAGGTTGTGTGACCTAGTATTAGGCTAATATAGTCTAGTGTAGACTAGTTTGACCTAATTTAGACTTGGTTGACCTAGTTTGACTTCTAGGGCTGACCAGAGTTGACCAAGAGTTGACTTTGGCCTAGATTGACCTAGAATCATTAGAATGCATAGTAGGACTTCATTATACCATTTTGGACTTGTTATGACTTGTGTTGTTCTGATTAGGAGCCAGACACCACTCCTCGGACAGTACTTTCATATTGGACACTCAGATACCAGGCGAGTACATTCTCTGATTATTTTATATCCTGCTTAGAATTATTTCCTGCAGTAGATTACTTTACTTGTACTGTCACATTGGTCACACGGATTGGTACTATATGGATCCCTTCTTGAGATGTTATCCTTAGGAAGCATCGGGTACTACATGTTCTGTGCGTTTCACTTACATGGTGTATCACTATGCTTCATTGGTTCTTCGATCACTTGTGACATATACTCTTATGATCACAGAGTCTTCCTGGAATCCTTATCCCATTTATTGGGTTTCCTAGAATCCTTATTTGTGGGACATCCATGTATCACCCTTCGGAGGCCTGTGCATGGAATCATAACATAACCTGGTTGGATCCTTGTGTATTGATTGGGGGTACGGGGGAGTAGAAGTGGACATGTGAATAATACACCAGTAGTGGAGCATCAGAATCATTCCATAGTGTAGCATCAGAATCATCCCATGCCATTTACATGTCCATGTTGTACTCTGACTCACTAGCCACATGTTAGTTCTCTATTTATAGTAGATATTTCTATTACAGCTTTCTCTCTCTGTTTACATACTGCACTTCTTTCAGTACTTGTATCTTACTTTACTGCATGATTATATTTTCTAACCTGCTATGAACTGTTGAGATGTACTGTGCTCGCTCCTGTCCTGATTGGACCTGTTGAAATATTACAGAGGACGAGGAGGAGGCCTGCCTTGACACTTTCTACGGGGCTGCCTTAGATGACACCTGCGAGCTGGACCCTCAGGAGGACCCAGCTCTAGCTGAGGATTTCACCCCGATTGCCTAGACTAGTCTAGTTAGGCTTATCTTTTTATGTAGTCTTGAGACATGTTTTAGCTAGACTTTATTCTAAGTTCAGAGTTGTATAAATTCTTTCATTCTGTATCTGAGACCATGTACTTCTGGTTATTTGCTGGGATTATCTTAGACTACTTTTTCATCTATTTGTTTCCTTGAGTTCTATTTTATATCGTGCTATCTCTTCCTTAGTTGTGGTTGAGTTTATTACTGCTATGTCACCCCATTCGGGGAGTATAAACTGTTTAGATATATATACTGTTAGATGTATGTTGACCTAGGACAGCGTTCTACCGCCGACACTGCGGCGTAGGCTGGACGTACCCACGTCTCGTGCCCTTACTCTAGGGTGCGGGTCGTGACACGTTTTTAGTGGTGGCCCATGCAGGTCTAGACTAGAAGTGTAGTGGTATTCGAATTAGAGTATCACTACAGCCTGCAGTAGGATATAGGACATTAATTTTTAAGGTACTCAATCACTTTAGGAAAAATTCTTTTATTTGCCATCTAAATCCTTATTGTCAGCTGATCCTTTGAATTTTTAACTGTCCGCCTTTGTTATTTCGCTTCTTTTTCAGAAATTGATACTCTTGTTTGTCTATCTTCAGGATGGTAGAGACTCGATCGCCGCGTGCCATTCATGAGGATGCTATAGAGGGGACTGCTACCTCTCAGCCAGTACAGCGGGGCCAGGGGACTGCAGCTCCTGCCACCTCTGCTCGTATTGAGACCTCGGCAGCAGCAACATGGGGTATGCATCCACCGACTCGGAGACAGGACCCGGTCATCCCAGAGGATCCCTTCCAGCAGCCGCCTCCAGGATACGTGGACGCAGCTCAGATGTTCGCGTATTTCCAGCAGTTTATGGACCGACAGCAGGCTCGACAGGACAGGGGCATGGAGCTGGCCCTTACGACGGTCGCAGCTCGACCAGTAGTCCATCAGCCGAGGACACCGGGGATAGAGCAGTTTCAGAAGATGAGCCCTAGAGACTTTCTGGGGACAGAGGGGATCCTATATGCCGATGAGTGGATCGAGCATATAGAGGAGATCTTCCGCTTGACCAGGATTCCAGCAGATCTTCAGATCGAGGCCGCAGCTAGCCGAATGCGAGATCTTGCTCGCACCTGGTATCAGTCAGACCCCAGGGTGGGGGTAGCTGGGCAGACTTGCGAGCAGTTCAAGGGCTTCTTCAAGAAGAAGTTCTTCCTAGATTCAGCACTCAGAGCCTTAGAGACGCAGTTCGAGAGCCTAGTCCAAGGGAGTCTCTCAGTGGAGGAGTACGCCGGGGAGTTCGGCCGCCTCGGCAGGTTTGTGGAGGGCTTGAGCGAGACGGCGAAGGCCCAGAGGTTCAGAAAGGGTCTAGTCAAGGAGGTAAAGTCCTTGACCAAGGGCAACCAGGATGCCACATTCGAGAAGATCTTGACGGGATCCTTGTTGGCAGAGGATGATCTTGAGCTTAGGCTCAAGAGGGGGAAAGACCCAGTTGGGGGCAGCAGCAGCAGCGGAGGCCAGGCCAAGAGGCCCCACTTTCAGCATCAGCAACTGAGGCAGTTCCAGCCGTAGCCGATTCAGCAGAGGCCAGTTCATCAGCAGCAGCAGCCGAGGCAGCACCAGCAGGTCCAGAGGCAGGTTATCACTTGTGTCTACTATAAGAAGCCCGGGCATGTCGCCAATGAGTGCCAGAAGAGGCTGGGCCAGCGCCTAGTGTGTGGTTCAACAGACCACCAGATGAGGGAGTGCCGTATAGGACGAGCAGCTCCGGAAGGTGGAGCCAGGGCTCCAGCAGGTCAGCAGCGGGGACCAGCCCTACCGACGCAGCAGCAGAGATTTGTTCAGCACCAGCAGCAGACCAGGAAAGGCCTGCAGGGGCGAGCTTTCGCCATGGCAGCTGGAGATGCAGAGGTGACTGGAGAGCTGATTGCAGGTTCGATCCTTCTCGACCCCAGTCCAGCTTTTGTATTATTCGATTCCGGTGCTTCGCATAGCTTCATATCAGTATCTTTTACGATTAGACATGGTATCGTAGCTGAATCGTTGCCTAGGACTTACAAGATCACGACCAGGGGTGGTATTATCCTCGTGAGTGATATTTGTAAGGGTCGGAGAGTAGTTTTGGGAGGCCGTGAGTTGGAGGTGAGCCTGCTCGTAATGCCATTATCGAACTACGATATAGTACTAGGCATGGATTGGTTGAGCAGGCACCACGCCAGCATTGATTGCAGATGGGGTAGAGTTCTTTTCAGAGCGTCGGGGGAGCCAGAGTTTGAGTACTTCAGACGTCAGGTAGAGCAGATCAACGGAGTCTTCTGTGGAGTCTCGGTCGAGGAGCAGACGATTCCACACCCCTTGATAGCAGATTATATAGATGTTTTCCCAGAGGAGTTGTCGGGATTACCACCAGACAGAGACATAGAGTTCTCGATAGACTTGGTTCCAGGAGCGGAACCCATCTCTCAGCATGTCTATCGGGTGAACAACAGCGAGCTGGTGGTGCTGAAGAAGCATGTGGATGAGCTGCAGGACAAGGGCTTCATCCGCTCGAGTTCGTCGCCATGGGGTGCACCAGTGTTGTTCGTGCCGAAGAAGGATGGGTCAGTACGCATGTGTATTGACTATAGGGCACTCAACAACCTCACGATCAAGAATAAATACCCACTGCCGCGGATCGACGATCTATTTGACCAGTTGAGCGGAGCTCGGGTATTTTCCAAGATTGATCTGAGGTCGGGATATCACCAGGTGAAGGTGAAGAGGGAGGATATTCCCAAGACCGCTTTCATGATGCGGTACGGGCAGTTTGAGTTTTTGGTTATGCCGTTTGGGCTAACCAATGCACCAGCAGTGTTTATGAACCTTATGAACAAGGTGTTCCACCAGTATCTGGATCAGTTTGTGGTAGTGTTTATTGACGATATCTTGATATATTCTAAGACTGAGGAGGAGCACGAGGAGCATTTGAGGATAGTGCTGGAGATTCTCAGGAAGGAGCAGCTTTACGAGAAGCTCTCCAAGTGTGAGTTCTTCTTAGATCGGGTAGACTTCTTGGGGCATGTGGTGACTGGAGATGGTGTCTCAATTGACCCCAAGAAGATTATAGCAGTTGAGGCATGGGCAGCGCCGACTTCAGTTGCAGAGATCAGGAGTTTCCTGGGGCTGGCAGGATATTATCGGAGATTCGTGCAGGATTTCTCCTGGGTTGCAGAGCCGTTGACTCGGTTGACCCGGAAGGATGCTGAGTATGTTTGGTCAGAGGAGTGTCAGGCAGCTTTTGATGAGTTGAAGAAGCGGCTTACGACAGCTCCGATTCTGACATTGCCTTCAGGATCGGGTGGTTTCACTATTTATAGTGATGCTTCAGGGAAGGGGCTGGGTTGCGTCTTGCAGCAGCATGGGAAGGTGATTGCCTATACTTCCAGGCAATTACATCCCCATGAGAAGAACTACCCTACCCACGACCTGGAGCTGGCAGCAGTGATATTTGCTCTGAAGCTGTGGAAGCATTATCTGTATGGTGAGAGGGTGGAGATCTTCACAGATTACAAAAGTTTAAAGTATGTGTTCACTCAGAAGGAGTTGAACATGAGACAGCGCAGATGGCTAGAGTTGATGAAGGACTTTGACATCCTACTTCAGTATCACCCAGGGAAGGCCAACGTGGTTGCCGATGCCTTTAGTAGGTATCCGACAGCCATGTGTTTGACCATGGATCGGCATTTGCTTGCCGACTTGGAGAGCCTTGGGATTGAGGTGATCGTACCCGGAGTACAGATCCAGTTATGGGGGATGCAGATTCAGTCGGACTTGGTGGAGAGGATCAAGTCGGCACAGTTTGAGGATGTTGCTCTGCGGTGTCTCCGGGAGCAGGTTCGAGCAGGATTGCTGGAGGGCGAGTTTTCTTTTGCAGAGGATGGTGCCTTGAAGCACGGTTCCAGATTATGTGTGCCCAACGGAGATCTCAGGGAGCAGGTTATACAGGAGGCCCACAGATCTCAGTACTCTATATACCCGGGTGCCAACAAGATGTACCAAGATCTGCGGGAGCATGTTTGGTGGTCAGGGATGAAGCGGGAGGTGGCTCGCTTCGTGGCTAGGTGCTTGGTCTGTCAGCAGGTCAAGGCAGAGAGGCAGAGGCTCGGTGGATTATTGCAGCCGCTGCCCATTCCCGAGTGGAAATGGGAGCATATCACTATGGACTTCGTTTCAGGATTGCCGCGTACTCCAGGAGGAAAAGACACGATTTGGTTCATCGTTGACAGGTTGACCAAATCGGCCCATTTCTTGCCATTCAAGGTGGGTACGTCTACAGAGAGGCTGGCGGAGATGTATATACGACAGATAGTCAGGATTCACGGGGTTCCGGTCAGCATCGTCTCAGATCGGGATAGCCGTTTTACTTCCCATTTCTGGAGGAGTCTGCAGACCAGCTTGGGCACTTAGCTCAAGTTTAGTACTGTATACCACCCCCAAACGGACGGACAGTCAGAGCGCGGACTATTCAGACACTTGAGGATATACTACGGACGTGCGTCCTGGACTTTGGAGGTTCCTGGGAGGATCATCTTTATTTGGTGGAGTTTGCTTACAGCAATAGTTTCCAGGCCAGCATTGAGATGTCACCTTTTGAGGCTCTGTACGGGCGTAGGTGCCGTACACCCTTATCTTGGGATGATGTTGGTGAACGAGCTTTACTGGGGCCATAGATGGTTGTTGATGCAACTGAGGAGGTGAAGCTCATCAGGGACAGACTTCGCATGGCGCAGGATAGACATCGGCACTGGGCCGATAGCCACGGGAGGCCATTGGAGTTTGAGGTACAGATTAGAGTAGGATTAGATTTAGGTTTGTTTGTTTGTGATTTTGATCATGTTTGTTTATTATAATTAATTGAGACCTTGCTTGTGATTAGGTCGGAGACCAGGTTTTCTTGAGGATATCTCCGACTCGTGGTACGATACGTTTGGTGGAGGCGGAAAGCTTAGCCCGCGCTTCATCGGCCCTTTCGTTATCAGCGAAAGAGTCGGTGACGTTGCATACAGGCTAGACTTGCCGCCTGTGCTAGTGGGGGTCCACAACGTATTCCATGTATCACAGTTAAGACGGTACGTGGCTGACCCTAGCCATGTGCTCGATCATTCAGAGATAGAGGTTGGGCCTTCTCTCAGCTATCCAGAGCAGCCAGTGGAGATACTGGATCGACGGGAGAAGGTTCTGAGGAACCAGGTGATACCCTTGGTACGCGTCGCATGGAGGTATCATTCTCCAGGAGAGTCTACCTGGGAGCGGGAGGATGAGATGCGCGAGCGCTACCCTTATCTTTTTGGACCGTGAGGTATACCTTCTATCCTTCTCATCAGTTGTATTTTGCCTTTCAATTTCGAGGACAAAATTCTTTTAAGGAGGGTAGATTTGTCACTATCACATTCTAGTGTGAGGGTATTTTTGACATTTTTGGGGTAATTTAAATTTATTAGAATTTATTTGAATTTATGGGAATTTTTTAGGAATTATTTTGGAATTGTTTGGACTAGGTTGACTTTGACTAGTGTTGACCCTGTAGACCAACCTAGGGACTAACCCTAGTTAGTATGGACTTGGTTAGGTTATATGACTCTAGTCTAGCCTAAGCTAATCCTTGGTTTGGTCATTAGACTCTAGTTAGCATTAGGAATTAGAAAGTCATAAGTCATGACTTATGATTTAGAGCCTTTGATAAATCATTTTTTTAACTCAAAGCCTTGTAGTTTGGCCCAAAGCCCAAAATAGCAAAACCCAAATCCCTAGACCCACTTGGCCGGCCACCCTATCTACATTGGGATCATCACCCTATATAATCTCTCCTAAAATCTAGGGCTAGCCTCTTCTTTAGGAATTTATTTCAAGAGAAGAAAGAGGTAAGTCTCCATGTTCAAAAAAACCATAGAAAATCTGTTTTAGATCCTTTTTCACCCAAACAAGTTGCATTAGATCCTAATATTACTGTTCTTGCTGTTATTGGAGTTTTATTTCAGTTTGAGGTTGTTTTGATTGGATTGGGATATCAAGAGAGGAGCTCAACAAAGGGGATTTTTTATGAAAGTTCATCCATAGGTAACTTTCTTAATTCTCCATGAAACTTTGATTTCTTTTCATGATTAGGAAGCCCTAGGAGTCCCCTAAGTGTCTACATTAGTTTCGTGTCGGGTTTCATAGGTTTTGTGTCCGTTCTGGACACGTATCAGACCCTGTTCAGAGTGTTTGTCGAAATGCCACAAAGGGCATTTCGATTTCTTTTGTGCAAAGTTTTTAAATAGAAAATTAGGTTTTACTATTGCTTATGCATTTCTATTCTTCTGTGGTGGTTATTGTGTCAGCTTGTGTCAATTTCGACGCGTGGACACGCGTGGACACGCGCGCGCGCGCTCGAGATTGGATCCCCTGCTGTTCGGGGGCTCTGGAGGACACGACACACATTTTTATGACACGAAACTTGACACGAGCCATGGGGCACTGACGGACATGCCACGTGTCAAGTCTCACGTGCCCACGTGGCGTGTCGGGGGAGAAATCTCCGTCGCACGTGGATTTTAATGCTTGTGTACTGTTAGTTACTAGCCACCGATACGACTCTCGTATCCGACACTGACACGAAGTGGACACTGGCCAGTTGGCCTATGAGATAGCCCTATAGGTGGGCTATCTATGTGGATGACCACGAGACACTATTGTGTCCTGTGTCGTGTGCACGACACGAGTACACATGTGCACGAGGCAGTGCACTCGACAGTGCACTGTTATGCCCGTTTGGGGTTTTAGTAGTTTGGACACGTTTGTGTCCTCCAGTATGGACACAAACACCTAGTGGGACACCTATACATTGTATATTTCAATTAACAACCTTTCATTTTGTATTATAATATGTTTTTTCAATAGGTTTTGACAAATTAGCAATTTCTGAAATTGATGTTCAGTATCCTGTTTTTCCAGTTTTCGAACATGGACTTTACCACCTATTTTAATCCATTTAATGCTGTTAAATGTTTGGTTATAGTTCCTAGATTTGTTCTCCTATAGCTGATCTTCATGTGTGTCAAGTTTGAGTGATTTTCGTTGAGTAATGAATTATATTTGGAGACTTGAGGGTTGGATAAAAACTGAAATTATATTAAGACTAAAACTGAGAATGCAAGAGTGAATGATAACTGATAACAGTGAACTGTTTTACACTGATTTTCCTTTGTGTTTCTTTATGAATTTGGGTGTTTTCCCATGTTGTATAAACCTAGGAAGGGACTGATCTAAGACTAAATCTGGGAATGTTAGGAATGTGGACTGTTTTGTTATGACTGAAACCTGAGACTTCATGAAATGTTTTGATGCTTCAATGTGTTGCATGATATATGTTTTCTTCAAATAACTTGAACCCTATTCCTGCACTGCCTATAAGTTCAGCCCTTAGTCCTTTTCCCTGCTACACTTTTACATACCTCACATCACTCTCTTGACACAAACATTACACACATACACAGCCACTGTTTCCAGATTTTGATTTCTTTTTAGCTTGCACACTCAGCCCTTTCATGTATGCCTCACCCCTCATCACTCACATTGCACACACATTACATTCTTGCTCTCACACACACACATATACACTCCCTCTCTCTCTCTTTTCCTATTCCTTCTTTTTATAGGTTGATATATAGGTTTGTTTACAATACATAATGTATGTATATATATTAAGCCTATATATATATATATATATATATATATATATATATATATATATATATATATATATATATATATATATTTATATATATATATATATATATATATATTTATATATATATATATATATAAAAAAAAAAAAAAAAAAAAAAATATATATATATATATATATATATATATATATATATATATATATATATAATGTGATGTTCCTAATAGTTGCACTATAACCTAAGGTAGGTTTGTGATGTATATATATATATATATATATATATATATATATATATATATATATATATATATATATATATATATATATATATCCATGATATGTGTTGTGCCTATACCTATGTATAGGTATATGGGTACCTAGCTAGTGTATTTTACATATGGTGTTGGATGACATATAACTTGTAGTTAGTCTAGATAGCCTAGTAGTGTGTGTACTAGCTAGTGTAGGTTGAGTGACCTAGTATTAGGCTAATATAGTCTAGTGTAGACTAGTTTGACCTAATTTAGACTTGGTTGACCTAGTTTGACTTCTAGGGTTGACCAGAGTTGACCAAGAGTTGACTTTGGCCTAGATTGACCTAGAATCTTGTAGAATACATATTAGGACTTCATTATACCATTTTGGACTTGTTGTGACTTGTGCTGTTCTGATTAGGAGCCAGACACCACTCCTTGGACAGTACTTTCATATTGGACACTCAGATACCAGGCGAGTACATTCTCTGATCATTTCATATCCTGCTTAGAATTATTTCCTGCAATAGATTACTTTACTTGTACTGTCACGTTGGTCACACGGATTGGTACTATATGGATCCCTTCTTGAGATGTTATCCTTAGGGAGCATAGGGTACTACATGTTCTGTGCGTTTCACTTACATGGCGTATCACTATGCTTCATTGGTTCTTCGATCACTTGTGACATATACTCTTATGATCACAGAGTCTTCCTGGAATCCTTATCCTATTTATTGGGTCTCCTAGAATCCCCATTTATGGGACATCCATGTATCACCCTTCGGGGGCCTATGCATGGAATCATAACATAACCTGGTTGGATCCTTGTGTATTGATTGGGGGTACGGGGGAGTAGAAGTGGACATATGAATAATACACCAGTAGTGTAGCATCAGAATCATTCCATAGTGTAGCATCAGAATCATCCCATGCCATTTACATGTCCATGTTGTACTCTGACTCACTAGCCACATGTTAGTTCTCTATTTATAGTAGATATTTCTATTACAGCTTTCTCTCTCTCTGTTTACATACTGCACTTCTTTCAGTACTTGTATCTTACTTTACTGCATGATTATATTTTCTAACCTGCTATGAACTGTTGAGATGTACTGTGCTCACTCCTGTCCTGACTGGACCTGTTGAAATATTACAGAGGACGAGGAGGAGGCCTGCCTTGACACTTTCTATGGGGCAGCCTTAGATGACACCTGCGAGCTGGACCCTCAGGAGGACCCAGCTCTAGCTGAGGATTTCACCCCGATTGCCTAGACTAGTCTAGTTAGGCTTATCTTTTTATGTAGTCTTGAGACATGTTTTAGCTAGACTTTATTCTGAGTTCAGAGTTGTATATATTCTTTCATTCTGTATCTGAGACCATGTACTTCTGGTTATTTGCTGGGATTATCTTAGACTACTTTTTCATCTATTTGTTTCCTTGAGTTCTATTTCATATCGTGCTATCTCTTCCTTAGTTATGATTGAGTTTATTACTGCTATGTCACCCCCATTCGGGGAGTATAAACTGTTTAGATATATATACTGTTAGATGTATGTTGACCTAGGACAGCGTTCTACCGCCGACACTGCGGCGTAGGCTGGATGTACCCACGTCTCGTACCCTTACTCTAGGGTGCGGATCGTGACACATTCACTGTGTTTGTCAGTTGTCAGTGTTGTCAGGTAATGATGGCCATTAAGTGTTAGACGCCACGTAAATTTTCGTGCAACAAGACTGGGCGCAGTCTGATATATGGCACAACCTGTTCAGCGGCGCAGTCTGTTCTCTGAGCTTCATATCAGTGACGCAACCTAATTTTTGGGGCGCAACTTGATCACTGATTAGTATATTCAGGGCGCAACTTGAATTTTAGGCCCTACAGTCGCATCTTTTGGAAGTCCTGAATGCCTAGAGTCTTCGGCTGGTACAGCTGGATCTGCCCTTCCCGTGGTTAGGCAGCCACCTTCTCTACTGCCACTATCCCTAACTGATGGGCGTTGTCAATGCCCTGCCTCATATCTTCTGCCTGGCATCGCTGAGTCTCCATCATCTGCTGCATGAAGGCGAAGAACTGCACCACATTAACTGCCCCCTGGGGCGGTGGTGGTAGCTTCCCTGAACTCCTGGGGCAGTCCTCAAAACCGGTGGAGATGCACCCCCAAAAGTTGCAGACGGGCCCACCTGAGCTGGAACAAGAGGTACTGTGGTCCCAGGGTCCTGTTGAGTCGTGTGAGAAGTGGCAGACCTCTCACCGGTATCCCTTTGTGATCGTGTCTCCACCATCCTGAAGACAGATCAAACAAAGAATCATTTACTGAGAAAGAAGCGATATAATCAAAGGAGGACAGTTTACTTTCAAAAGAAGGCAATTAGCAGCAAGAATTAGATAAGAGTTTTTCTAATGTGATTGAGTACCTTAACTTATAGCCTATATCCTACTGCATGCTGTAGTGATACTCTAGTTCAGTACCACTATGAAATTGCACTAGTTGCGACTGAGAGGACCTGCATGGGCCACCACTTAAAACGTGTCAAGACCCGCACCCGGTGTAAGGGCACGAGACGTGGGTACATCCAGCCTACGCCGTAGTGTCGGCGGTATACCGCTTTCCTAGGTCCAACATCTAACACAATCTAGAATATGCTCCAATTAGAGAATAATATATATATATATGGAATAACTCAATTATAATAACTAATATGGAATAGAAGAAAGATAATGTCAACAGAGAGTCACAATATGAATAACAATCTCGGTGTAAACCACACCATAATAAATCTTAATACAATCATAAAGTCTCATAACTAGATAATAATATAAGTCTAACCTATCTCATGGCAAGTCCTCAGCGACTACTGGATCCTGCTGAGGGTCTAGGTCACCTGTGTCAACTAGGCCTGCTCCATAGTAAGTGTCACAGCAATCCTCATCATCTGTAATATTTCAACAGGTCCAGTCAGGACAGGAACGAATACATCTCTCACACAGTTCATAACATGAAAGGAAATATGAAACAAGCTATAGAATAATATACAAGAACTGCTGATAAAGAAAATGAGACTGTAAAAGAGAGCATGATAAATAGAAATAGATATACATGATATAATAAGAGAACTGAACAAACTACGTGGTATAGAGCACAATCTGGTTATGTAAACTGGCTTAGGTTATACATGACTTAAATCTAGTTTGGAGTTGCACATAAAAAGGGTGTAGATCACATAACCAAATAAATACTCCCCCTGCCCCAATCAGTACACAAGGATCTGTCCACATTATGTTATTGCACATGAAAGTAGTGTGTCACATGGATAGCTAGTCCACATGCACACTGGATTATATATGAAGGCTTACATGATTATGAGTGTACATGAATGTCACATGAGTATACATGAATAAGTACGAATACAATGAGTAGACGATGCACATGATAAAGTACATGAGCACAATATACCCGATGTATCCGAGGGGATAACATCGCATGAAGAGATCCATATAATACTAATCCGTGATAATATCGTGACAGCAACAAGTAAACTAGTCTATAACAAGTAAATATGTCCAAGCAAGAATGAAACGGTCAGAGAATGTACTCGCTTGACAATTCGAGCTGCTGATGAGGATGTGTAACTGAACTGGAGTGATGTAATCCTATTTAAAGTAACCACAAGTCACAACATGGTCTAACATATTATAAGAAAGGGCTACAATGTAATTCTACATGCTTCTAGGTCCTTCTAGGTCAAAGTCAACCTTGGTCAAACCTGGTCAACTCTGGTCAAACCTGGTCAACTCTAAGTCAACTAGTCCGTTTACTAATTTTTAGGTCACACACAAGTTTCTAGGTCATTCTAAGTTCGTTTGAGTCGATTTGGAACAAGTTTGACCCAAGATTGACTTTTGTCACCTTGGTCAACTCGACAAAACTAGGGTCATTGGGTCGATCCTAATCTGTCCCAATACTCCTTGTCACAAACACAAACCCACAATCACAAATAGATATATTCACATCATCCAATAG
>JANAVB010022216.1:0-44640 GCA_029216955.1 Iris pallida | reverse complement strand
CGCCTATATTTTGTCTTGTATTTCATTATACTGTCTCTTAAAGTATTTATCAATTCACATGGAACTGCTGTTGGTGTTTGTACGTGCTCATTTTCCTGACAAGATACCGTTGACAAATTTTACAGATGTTTCTGAGACAGATGGAGACTCAGGCCAGGGCAGTGGCCTGATAGATTGGCCACTAGATTTTATACTCCCTGAGTAGTTAGCACTTGTTAGGCTTGACTGGACTGCGATCCAGCTTTGGATTTTTAGAATATAGTATTATATATTATTCTGTGATGTTACGTTTAGTTTTGGACTTGTGCGGATCTCGAACTTATTTCTTGCTTCATCTCATATTTCATTTCCATGCTATCTACCTTAGTTTTATATTTGTGATTGAGAATGTATTGCTATGTCACCTCCATTCGGTGTGTATATACTGTACAGGTACCTTTATCTGTTTAGTTGTAGTATTTTAGATGACCTAGACAGCGTTCTACCGTCGATGCTACGGCGTAGGCTGGACGTACCCACTTCTCGTGTCCCTAATCAGGGTGCGGGTCGTGACACATTTTTATGGCAGCCCATGCAGGTCAGAGTCGCAATTATTGCGATCTCGTAATGGTGCTCGACTTAGAGTGCTAATTACGAGCCTGCGACTAGGACATAGGATCTAGAATATGATAGGAGTTACTCAATCACATTTTAGGAAAATTCTGATCTTTTGATTACCATGACAACTCTTCTTACATTTGAATTCAATTGTCCTTCTTTGATAATATCTTATCTTGTGCCATATTGATCTCTTGGGTTCAATTCGTCTTCAGGATGACAGTGACTCGTTCTCGGGCCGCAGGGCCTAGTGCCCTAGAGAGGTCAGATCCGGGAGGTCTTCCACCTCGGCTGTAGGAGCTACAGTTGAGAGAGCTGCCACTCAGTCCCTGCCCTTCAGGCAGGACAGCACAGCGACGGTTCGAGGAGGTCTTCCACCTCCAGCAGCGGGACTGTCCATGATCGTTCCTGATATTCTTCCACCGCCGCCTCCGCTACCGACAGATACTCAGGGGATGATGGCCCTTCTGCAGCGGATATTGCAGACTCAGAGCACGCAGGCAGATCTGTTGCGACGGAGCATGGAGAACTCCCATCAGCTGGGATGGCAGCACTTGAGAGGGTTGTACCGAGTACAGTTCAGGATACCCCAGTTCAGCACCAGGGACCAGGCCAGAGGCAGGCTACTCGGTGCGCTTTCTGCAGGAGGCCAGGGCACATTAGAGAGGCTTGTAGGAAGAGGTTGGGTGTCTGCCTATACTGTGGGGTGCCCGATCACCAGCTGAAGGATTGCCACGCTAGTGGAATCCGAAGAGACCATGACAGAGTACATCAGGCACCAGCACGTGACGACCAGCAGCATCAGGGCAAGAGGCAGGTCGTCCATGTGCTTTTTGCAAGAATAGGGCACACCCGGATGTTTGTAGGATGAAGCTGGGAGTTTGTTTATTTATGGAGCTCCAGACCACCAGATGAAGAACTGTGCAGCCCATACAGCCAGACAGGCAGGCCAGGACAGAGTGTGGCAGGCTAGAGGAGGCCACCAGGGGCGAGCTTTCGCTATGACAGTTGAGCCCACTCAGGCAGCAAGCAGATAGCAGGTTCCAATCTTTCGATCTCATTTCCGCATTTGCTTTCCTTATAAACTGTCTTGAACTTCGATTCTATCTGTTCCTTGATCGTTGGATGAAATTTTATCCTTGTGATGTAATATTCTTCTGAGATAAGTCGTATGGGCTAGGTCGCCTCGATTATGAGATTTTAGAATTCTCTAGGGTCATGCTAGCAGGCAGAGTGAGGACATATAGTCGGACTATGGACGTATTTCTCAGGTGTAGGAATTTAAGATTTTCGCTGCCAAGCTAGCGGCAATGCAAAAATTTTAAATACCATAATTCTAGAGGTATGTACCTTAGTCAAGGACTCTGTGATTATCGTAGCCTTGCTCACTAGCATGACGGAGATTCTGAGTATCATGATGATTGGGCAGACGCATACGATTATCGATTGCATGATTTTTTGTGTTTGCTTGTTTTAAAATTTTGAGGATGATTTTTTTTTTTGGGTGGATAGACTTATAGCACCCAGTTTCTATTAAGAGTAATTGTAAATTTTATAATTTTAGTCATTTAATTCATGCTTTGATTTTGAGATTTTAAATTATTTTAAATTTTAAGCCATAATTTGTGATTTTAATGATTTGCTAGTAAAACCTTAGAGACTGTTTGACCTAGAGCCTAACCATATGATTAGGATGTTTTCAGTATCATTCTGGCCTAAGGGTATTTTGGTCATTAGACCTCTTTGATTTATTTTGATATTTGCATTGGTGATTGTTGATTTGGCTTTTGATAGGTGAGATTTTGTGATGGTTTTCGTGTCCGTGTCGGACACGTAACAGTTTTTATTTGCAAGCGTTGTTGTGTCTTAAGAGATTTTTATTTTGCTGAAATTTTTGGAGGTATTCGAGAGGGATTGTTTTCTGCATGTGTTTTTCTGTGATTGCTTTGTTTTAATTTCGAGGACGAAATTTTTTTAAGGTGGATAGACTTGTCACCCTCACTTTTCCCAGTTAGGGGTAAAATGGTAATTTTCCATTTTATAATATTTTTAGGAATTTTATTTCATGAATATTATTATTTAATTATTATAGGAGTCGGGTTCGAATTTCATCGCATTCCGAGTTAATTCGGGACCCCGGTGAATTTCGACTTGAGTCGCAATTAGCCTGTTATTTAACCATGGCCCACCACACTAAACTTTTAGGTTTAGGAGTTTGGACTATTTTCCCCATGAGTAATTAAGTTTAATTATGATTTTTATTATTTTTAGCATTTTTCAAAACCCATTTTTGGATTAATTTTGCATTAGGCTTAGGGAGGGACAAACTTGTAAATACAAGTGCCCTACCCTTGGCACCATGGCCGGCCACCTATAGGGCCACCCCTCCACCTCTTTTACTTCCTCACTAAGTTTTTTCTTCTTCTCCATTACTTCTTTCCAACTCCTTCTTCTTCCTTTTCAAATCCACTTTTAGGTATGATTTTTAACCCTTTTAAATTCCTCCTTTTGCATTTATTCCTTCACAGAAATGATAGAGGGGATCATTCTCTACAAGTTGACCATAGCCTTTGTAGGTTCCCTTAAAATATAGGTTAAGGATTTATTATTGTTTAATCCTTTTTGAGAGTGGTATATATATATATATATATTATATATATATATATATCTATATTAGATATATTATATATATATATATATAAATCTCACACATACACACAAATATACTATAGATACATACATATATATATATATATATCTATATATATTATATTATATATATAATATATCTATATATATATATATATATTATATATATATATGTATATTTGTGTGTGTGAGATTTATATATTTTATATATATATATATATATATATATATATATATATATATATATATATATATATATATATATATATATATAGATATATATTATATTTGTGCATGTTTGGTGTTTTATAGGTTGTATATATATATATTGTCTATGTATGTATCAATGCTTAGAGTTGCATTAGAACTTATAGTTGTGCATTAGAGCCTTAGAGTTGTGCATGAGAGCCTTGTAGTTGTGCAGGAATGCCTTAGAAGTGTGCAGAATGCTATTCAGGAAAAACTGTGCAGTAGAGCCTTAAAGGTGAGCAGAGGAGCCTTAAAGGTGAGCAGAAGTGCCTTAAAGGTGAGCATGAGAGCCTTAAAGGTGTGCAGGTTGTCCCAGTATGCTAAAATTCGAGAAATTGAGTATTTTGTGTGTTTGTGCTTTATGTGCGTGTGTAAGGGAAATTGGAGAGTGTGTGTGTGTTTATATATAGATAGATACATAGAGAAGATTAGAAGAAGTTTAAGAATTAGAAGAAGTTAGAAGAATAGGAAGAAAAGTGAGAAATAGGAAATAGAGGGGATCGAGTTAGAGGGCGAAACGGAGCTCGGAGTATCGGAATGAGTTGAAACTTGGCGTGGGGCAAGAATACGTGAATTAGATTTTGTGGGTAGGCTCCCGAGTGGAATCGGGGTTGTAGGGCGCCGGTATCGTGCCGTACCATTGCGTATCTTGAAATATTCAAGATATCGGCAATAGGCCGTAACGTGGACTAGATGTTCACTTTACCTAGGTATCTTGGTAGGTAATATATGTATAGGCTAGTACCTTACTACCCTAGGGAGCTCGGGTCAAAATACCAAGCGTAGGTAGGCTAACTTGATAATTGCCTAAGCTAGAATTTTACCATTTTTAAGGGCAAAATAGGATATTGGCCTACGACCAAGATTGAGTTTCGAAGTCCAAGATGGACTTGGATATGGGTTGTAGAGATTGGTAATAGTTAGAAATAGTCGCCTAGACCTAGTCTTGACCCCGGTTGACCCAGAGTTGACTTTTTACCCAAAAGTTAACCGTGAGTCAACACTTTTGTCTAGATTTGACCAAATCCAAACTAGAGTTGACCAGTTGACCAAAAGTCAACTGTTGGTCAACATTTGACCAGTTTGACCTAGAGTTGACCAGATTTGACCAGGGTTGACCACTTGACCAAAAGTCACTATAGGCCAACTCTTGACCCCGTTTGACTTTCTTCGACTTGTTTTGACCTGTGATGACTGGTATGACCTAGGATGACTTGGGTTGGCTTAGATTGACTTGATATAACTTGATTTGACCTAGATTGACTTGACAGGACTTAGTATGACTCAATGAGACCTAGTTTGACCTAGATGCATATCATATTGTGAATCATTCCTAAACTTGTTTAAACCTAAATTAACATACAATATTTCATATTTAGGTCTTCTGATACCGCTCTGAGCATTGATATATCCTACAGATCAGGACAGCAGGCGAGTACATTCACTGATAGTTTTTATTGTCTTGATATCTACTATATCTGATTCAGTTGTAGTGTCTTACTTGATTCTCGACACGATAGTTCACGGACTAGTATTATCGAATTCCGGTCATGAGATGTCATTCCTGGATTTCTTGGGATACTAGTACTTGCTTGGTCTTGATTTTTGTACTTGTATTGACGCCGATTCCTGAAGAGGACTTGCTCCCCTCTTAGGAAATCCCGCGTCATGACGTGCTATGTCCGGATCCTTATACTATTCGGGGATGGGGGAATTATTACGGGTTATGTGATCAAAGCCCATGTCCTTATTTTCTAGTGCCACCCTCACCTCACGTAGGGTGTAGCAGACACCCCTTGCCGGGTTATCCAGGTTGGCCGGCATGACCCTTTCTAGAGATTTTCCTGTGATTGTCGGGCCAAGTGGATAACCCTATCCTGACTCCCTAGCCGATCACATATCGATCTAATAATTCAAATCACATTTTACATTTATTGTCGTATCTTATATTTCAGTTCAGTTTTACTTTCTGTACTTCTCACCATGCTATAATTTCATTTACTCACATGCTCTACCTGCCTTATACTGTACTATGATTTGAGACTAAGTCCTGTTTGAAAGAAGGGTTACAACCCCGGTCCTTATTTGGTTTAAGGGTTGTAACTCGGCTTTCGAATGGTTCCCAAGTCGCCTATATTTTGTCTTGTATTTCATTATACTGTCTCTTAAAGTATTTGTCAATTCACATGGAACTGCTGTTGGTGTTTGTACGTGCTCATTTTCCTGACTGTATACCGTTGACAAATTTTACAGATGTTTCTGAGACAGAAGGAGACTCAGGCCAGGGCAGTGGCCTGATAGATTGGCCACTAGATTTTATACTCCCTGAGTAGTTAGCACTGTTAGGCTTGACTGGACTGCGATCCAGCTTTGGATTTTAGAATGTAGTATTATATTTTCTGTGATGTTACGTTTAGTTTTGGACTTGTGTGGATCTCGAACTTATTTCTTGCTTCATCTATCATATTTCCTTTCTATGCTATCTACCTTAGTTTTACATTTGTGATTGAGACTGTATTGCTATGTCACCTCCATTCGGTGTGTATTATTGTACAGGTACCTTTATCTGTTTAGTTGTAGTATTTTAGATGACCTAGACTGCGTTCTACCGCCGATGCTGCGACGTAGGCTGGACGTACCCACTTCTCGTTCCCCTAATCAGGGTGCGGGTCGTGACAGTACTAAAGTGGATTAGAAACACATGAGAAAGACAATGGAACAATAAAAATAGACTTCCTCCATGAAGCAAGATGTACTTGCCTAAGCTCTCCACTCTCTCAGGTTGGTGGAGAAGTAATGGTAGGGGAGAAGAGAGTTAATGAGGAGAGAGAAATGTGTGGTGGGATATTTAATGAAGGTGGTGGTAGGTGGGAGTGGTTTGGTTCACATAAATTCAAGCAAAATCGAACCAAGCCTAACCAAATCAAGCCGAACCGAACCAAAATGAAGAACCAAGCAAGGAGACATACAATACGAGACAAAATACGTACACGTATTCCAAAATACGTAATACGAACTACGGGTATTACAACTCTACCCACCTTAAAAGAATTCTGTCCTCGAAATTTAATCAAGTGGCTAGAGATGCAAGGACAAGCTATACTAAGCAATCAATCAAACAAATAATCATGCAAGCAAGAAATTTGAAGGCATAAGGAGGAAGGAAGACATCCTGCTAGAAACCTCTCTGCCGGTTCTGAATCTGTGCTTGGACCAGGGCATACTGCTGGGGTCTCTGCTGCCTCCAATATCACCTCTGTGTCCTGAAGCCACGCATCAGCAGCGATAGCGTCTTCGCTGCCATCGAAGAATGGAGGGTTCAGGCGCTTGAAACTATTTGCTGCACTGTTTCCATGGTGTCCACCTCTGCCCAGAGCATCTGCCACTGCCTGGTGCAATGCATCTCCTTGACGATCCTGCGATGCAAGCAACTCCCTAATAAGTCCCACCAAGGCTCCATCATCCTGCCATGTGTGCTGGGCTGGCTGCACCGGGGTTCTGGATCTCCGGAAGGCATGATCCGGGAGGCTGCTCCTGAGTGCTGGACCTGATCTTCTGGTTACTGCTGGTCCACGGAAGGTGCTCCCTTGCTGATCGGCAGGGCCAGTGTCACGACCCGCATCCGCTTTTTCGGATACGAGACATGTCCAAGCCAGCCTACGCCGCAGAGTCGGCGGTAGAACGCTGTCACGGCCAAGATGCTCAAAATCATAAAATATATCAATTATTGCTCATTCACATTTCTAAATTTGATTACAACATTTATAATATTTATAATTAAAGAAAACATAAAGTTTTACAATTAATGAAAATGACATCTTGCTATCTATTTCTAGGTTTCTGTCTGTAAGTACACCCGCATCTCCCAAGCTAAGTGAATCTACGGCTAACCTGAAAAATGTTGGTTTCCAGTCAGGAATGGAACAAGTACACAAACCGACGACAATGCGAAAAACACAATAGAATTAACAAGACATGAAAATAACATATAAGAGATAAAAAAACTGGAAGATAACTGATGACATAGCACGATAGAGAAGTAAAGAAAAAATAAAAGACATCTACCTATGTGGTGTGAAATATCATTTTCAACATGTGAACGGCTAGGGGATAAATATGGCACACCGCACGTGTCGTGTGCACTGCTATCATTCAAGATTAATAGACAAATATGATAGTTCTGGGTAGTCCACATGTATACTAAGATATTTTCCCTCCCGACTACTCCGTGTGACGAGCGTGTCAACAAGCAGCAAGATATACGTATAGACATGAAATGAAAAGACTACTATGAATCGAAAGCAATCAGAAAGTGCATTTGCCTGAGGTCCTTAGCTGGTGAAACCAATAATAATATACCACTCAATGAGCCACAATCAGTCAACACATGCAGAAGTCTCCAGATACTGAAATAAACAGTACCAACATTCTTAGACTAGTCAAATTAGCTAGGATTGCCTATCCTTAAGTCCAATTCTGGACACAGGGGCAAAACGGTAATTCTGGGCAAAATGATGTCCGCCGTTGGACCCACTTTGTACCGAAAAGTACGCCAGAGTCAACGGTCTCTAAAGTTATCAAACTATATGTCAACATGTCCGGTTTTTTGATACGAACCCAACCGTATGTCCAAAGTTGGATTTCGGCGGACCGTGCACAAAATCGCCCGTTGAGTGGGACCGTGGGGCCCGCAAAACGGCGGTCCAATCACCTGTCTCAGAATTGGACCAAACTTGGCATACAGGACCAAAAAAATGATACGGTCCTGTTGGCACAAGTTTCGTCTCGATCTGACGAGCGTGCACAAAGTAATTGGAAAATTTGCACATAGGCCGATACGGTGAATTTCGACGGATACGGATCAAATTCGTCGCGCACACGCAACCAATTTGAATTCCGTCAAAGCCCACGACCACGAAGTCGTTACACACCTTTCGATGCTTACGGTTCGCGACCACGTCGTCCGGATTGGCGGGACGCACGTCGTGTGGATGAGTTTTATTGAATTTTCAGTTTTCGAAAATGGGTTTTTCCAGATTTTGGAATCAATTATCTCTCCGTATGTTAGATGAAAAATAAATCTACAAGAAAGGTCTTGATCTCCTATAGGTTAGCTATAAACCTATTCAAATAGATTTTCTAAACAGTTACCGGGTTGCCCAGAATTTATCAGTAAACAGGGGAAGTCGGATTACCTATGAACTGTTTTGAAACAGTTTTTCCTTGATGTTAACATCGATTTTCGGAATCGATGGATCGGTACACTTCAAAACTGAGTGTGGGGGCTTCGAGAGGGTCAGGTAGGCTCTCTAGGGAAATTCACGAATTCGAAAACGACCTAGTATACGAGGAGATATTGGGTTGATTAGGGAGGTACCTGGCTGTTGGCAAAACAGAGCAATGCTGTCACGACCCGCACCCATTTTTTTAAACGGATACGAGACGTGTCCAAGCCAGCCTACGCCGCAGTGTCAGCGGTAGAACACTGTCACGACCATGAAGATCAAAATCATAAATAATGCCCATTCACATGATTAATTTAACTTACAATGATCACAAGTTTTACATTTGTAGAAAAATATAAACTTGTACAAATAAATGAATGACTACAACTCAACTATCTAGTTAGTCTCTAGGCTTTTGTCTGCAAGTATTCTCGTCACTCCCCAAGCTAAGTGAATCCACGGCTAACCTGAAAATATTGGTTTTCAGTCAGGAATGGAACGAGCACAATTCACTGAATGCAATTTCAATAAATAAAAATGGCTATAAAACAAAGGTTAGACATCAATCATGAGTTTTAAAAATAAACAGAAAATACCGAAAACCAATAGCAAATAAATAGACACAAAATACTTTCCCCAACTGTTAGAAGTACCTTTGATATGTGATCGGTCTCGGGACAATTACACGATATTGTCTATACTGTCTAAAGTTACACTGTCTATACTGTCTAAAGTTACACTGTCTACACTGTCTAAAGTTACACTGTCTACATTGTATAAAGTTACACTGTCTACAGCAAATAATACAATAAAGAAACATGGTATACTTTGAAATAATAAATCACTGTCTACACAGTCTCCTTTGCAATAATAAATCACTGTCTACACTGTCTACTTTGCAATAATAAATTATTGTCTACACTGTCCACACTGTCTACTTTACAATAATAAATCACTGTCTACACTGTCTAAGGTCAGATCACACATCCTTGGTACTTCTCATTCCTGACTCAACAATTTATAATAGAAAATAATCACATAACCAATGGCCAATCAATGAAATATAGTGAAAATCAATATCGAAATGCAGACAATAAACTGTACTCACCTGTGGTCCTCTGCTGGTGAAACCGACAATCTGAACTACTCAATGTGCCACAATAGTCAAAACCCTTATAACAATCCCCGAAAGCTAAAATAAATATTACCAATGTTTTCAGAATAGTCAAATTAGCTAGGATTGCCTGTCCTTAAGTCCAATTCTGGATACAGGGGCAAAACGGTAATTTCGGGCAAAAACGATGTCCGCCGTTGGACCCGCTTTGCACCGAAAAGTGTGCCAGAGTCAACGGTCTCTAAAGTCGTCAAACTACATGTCAACAGATCCGGTTTTCCGATACGAACCCAACCGTATGTCCAAAGTTGGATTCCGGCGAGCCGTGCACAAAATCGCCCGTTGAGTGGGACCGTGGGGCCCGCAAAACGACGTTCGATTCAACTGTCTCAGAATTGGACCAAACTTGGCATACAGGACCAAAAAAACGATACGGTCCTGTAGGCGTAAGTTTCGTCTCGATCTGACGAGCGTGCACAAAGTAATTGGGAAACTTGCACAGAGGCCGATACGGTGAATTTCGACGGATACATATCAAATTCGTCGCGCACCACGCGACCAATTTGAATTCCGTCAAAGCCCACACGACCATGAAGCCGTTACGCACCTTTCGATGCTTTCGGTTTGCGACCACATCGCCCGGAATGGCGGGACGCACGTCGTGTGGATGGATTTTCTAATTTTTGAAAACTGTTTTTCATGGTTTTTCTTGATTTTTGGATTCGAATAACTTCATGTATACCAGTTGAAACTAAGAACTACCAGTTGTATTTTAATCTCGTTTAGGTTGTCTTTAACTGCGTCAAATTAAACTTTCAAAAACCCTAATATCCAGTTCAAAAACTGGCTTCCAAGTTGGGGTTCGAGAGGGGTTTCCTGTCCTGTTTTGGACAGGTTTTTCCATCGACTTTGGGTCGATTTTCTGGGTTATTTAGATCATTCGAATTTAAACTAATTGAAGACACTTCAAGACCTATAGATTGTGTTCGTACCTGAAGTGCAAGATCGCTAAACGATCGAGCGCGCGTCGAGAACACGCGCTGCGAAAACGGCCTCGCGAACCCTGCAACTGCTGTTGCTCCCTGGATCTGCCGCACGCGCGCTGGTCTGGCGGCTCCGGCCGGCCGGCGGTGACCCGTGGCGGTGTGCGCGCACGCGTGGGATACGCCCAGGTGGCTGGGGTCGGCGGCGTGGGTGTTTGCACGGTTTTAGGGTTTTGCGTCGAGGAACCTATCGGTTTCACTATAAATCTCTCTACGGAAACCTCTCGGTTTCATATAACCAATGTTGTGTTTAGGATGGGGTCGGACCTCTATGGTGGTTGCTGGGCTTTGTTCAGCCGTGGGATTTTGTTGTAGCCCGAGAGGGCTGGGCTCCAATTTGAGTCTTTTTTTATGTTTTGGTTTTTCTTTTATTTCTTTTAGCAATATATATTTATATATATACCTATATGTATTCATACACACATATATTTATATATGTGTTTATATATACTCTATATATATATATATATATATATATATATATATATATATATATATATATATATATATATATATATATATAATATTCACATATACAAATATATTTATTCTTTTTTCTTTTTTATATTAGCAAATATATATCTATATACATTTAATTACTTATGTATATATATATACATATATACACATATCTACACATATACAATATCTTTGTATATACATATACATAAAATATATATATGCACCCATATATATATATATATATATATATATATATATATAGATATATATATATATATATATATATATATATATATATATATATATATATATATATATATATAATATTTATATATAAATACACATAGACAATATTTATACATAAATACACCTCCACATAGACAATATTATATATATATATATATATATATATATATATATATATATATATATATATATATATATATATATATTTATGTGTATGCATTAATAAATTATAAATATAGTTACAATCAATATATATATATATATACCCTAGTGTTTATACATATTTATATATATAACTATTCCACAAATTCTATACAGACAATCACCATTTAAATCAATTAAATAATAATAAAAATATTTTCAAAATTTTTTGGGAAGGGGAGCTACAAATGCTCTGCCTTGCAGTCGGATCTATGCGTTCCGGCATGACCACGGCCGACCTGTGGCCTCGCACGGTGGCGCCAGTGGCTGGGAAAAGTGCGCCAGGGCTGGGCGTTGGTTAGGGTTTCTTCCCTCCTCCCGATCTCTCTCACTTATGCATGAAAGTCGGCGCGAGGTTCGTTGTGCAACAGAGGATCGGGGTCCTCTGTTATATGTATGGCATGGGCCTGCATCGGGTGGGGCTGGCTTGGAAGTTTGGGGTCGGCCTGAGCTCTTAGGGAGCTCGGGCTGTTGCTTTGGGAACTTGGGGCTCGGCCCTCAGTTACCAGGGTTCGGATCTGTGGCTTGTGTCCTGAATCCTGACCTCCTGACTTAGGTATATACTAAAATACATTAGGTTTACAACTTCCAGTATAACATTTGATAACTATTTGAATGTATGTACAAGATTTATGCTGTAATCTATCATTAAAGACATGAATTAATGCATAGAAGTATTAGAGTTCATCAATGTATATTGGGTCACAGAGATATGTGAAATACTCGTCCAATTAACATAAATTAAATAAACAATTGGGAGGGAGCAAGAAATTAATCAGTCAAAACTTGTAAACCTTTTCCTGCTCCATTTGAAATTAAACATGGACCATCGAAAATAAAGGAAACAAGTATTATTTACTACATATCTACAAACATTCAGGTAGGTCTTGTACATTTATAAGGTTCTGAATATTGCCAACATGTTATATTTATCCGTAGACTACTGTCAAAATATGCTCAAGGTGTGCAGCTATATAATTGTCACGTAATATTTACACACAGCCGATGGGGAGAAATCGGGCTTATGGCACGTTGGACTGGGCCTGGGGTCTGTTTGACCTGGGCTTGGCTTGCTCCTACTTCTGTTATTCCTTTTTCTTTTTATTATCATTATATACATATATATATATATATATACACACACACACACACGTATATCTATATATTTTTTATATATAAACATACACATATGCACATACGTATTTTACATACATACACACCCATATATATATTTAGAAATTATATATATCTATATATCTAATACTATATATATATATATATATATATCCATACGTATATATGCATATTTATATGTACATATACATATATACGAATATTTATATATATATATATACATATATATATATATATACACAGATAACCAATAATAATAAAAATAGTATTATTCCATAATAACCTCAATAATATTGATAATGAAATAAAATAATAATATTGATAACGAAATTCAATAAATCCATAACGGTTTATACAAACGTCACTGATTCTCACTAATAATAATATTTATAATATTAAATTAAGAATACTTAGAAAATATTATTAGATCACTAATACGGAATACAATCATACCAATAAAATAAATAATAATAAAATATTTCAAAAATTTTCGGGAAGGGGAGCTACAAATCTACCAACCTTAAAAATAATTTCGTCCTCGAAATTCTATATCATAACTATTTCTTAAAATTCAAAAGAAAGTCTACCCTAACCTTAATCTCTTCAATTTAATTTCTTAAAATATTTGTCATACTCTTAGTTTTATTGTTATTAGTATTATTATTATTTATTATTATTATTATTATTATTATTATTATTATTATTATTATGATTATTATGATTATTATTATTATTATTATTATTATTATTATTATTGTTATCAATATTATTTATATCCATAGCCAAGTGTCCCTACAACCCAAACCTAACCATGGCCAAGTGTCCCTACAAACATATATCCTAAGGGGCCAAGTGTCCCCCATGTGTCCTATGGATTTGTGTGGAAGGGCGACACCTCACCCCCTTCTCTCTATATAATTTTTTTCCCCCCACACACAAAACCACACACCCAAATCCCACTCCAACACCACCAGCACCCTTCCCTCTATATAACCCCCTTTCCCTTTATATAACCCACACACACTCATACAAGAGAAAGAAAAAAAACACACACACACACACACCCGACCTCTGCCGCCCGCCGCCCGCCTGCCGCCGCCGCCCGCCTGCCGCCCGCCGCCGCCAGCAACCGCCGGCCACCTCCATCCCCTCCATCTTCTTCCTCTTCTTCCACTTCCAATTTCTAGGTAACAAATTTTAATCCTTCCCCAATCTTTTTTTTTAAGTTTAAAACCTAGGTTTGCTAACCAAATTTGTTTTGTTATTAGATTCAAATTAGGGTTTGTGGAGAAGCCTAGGTCATTCCCAATCCAAGGCAAGTCCTCTTCCCCTCCTTCTCTAATTTGGTTCATCTAGATTAATTTTTGAGTGATTATGAAATTAAATTAAAATTCTAAAAATTATAAGTATGATCATACGAAAATTTTGACGAGTTTTGGTAATACTAGGAAGTTTGAATTATAAATATTAATTTCTTCATCTCAATATCATAAATTAGAATATAAGTTATGGAAATATCCCTAATTATGGTTTAATTACAAATTCTGAAAATTTAGTAGCATTTAAACAAATTTGAGATATCTACAATTTTTGCAATTTTGAATTCAAGTAATTTTCAATTTGATAGACATAGGCAAAGGAATTAAATTTGTTAGACTTAGATACTGGAATTATTATTTGTGACGTATCACGGATAAGTGTATATGCGTTGGACACAAATAGAGAAACCGATCATGGACATAAATTGTCTGGACTTGAATTTTATGAACAAATTGAACATATGTGGACATATGGAACTCTCCAATGGTAAGTCTGACATACACATAAGAACTGAACAGCTGGACCGCACGCCGGGAAGGTAAAAAGTACAAGGACCATGTTTTTCTCTATTCTAGTACTCAATTTGTGTGTTCATAATTAGAAATAAGTCTCGTTTCTACATTTTCCTACTTCATGCACAAGAATTAAATTGTTGATATTGAAGAGTTTCGGTTTGATTTAATTTTCTTTATACTATCTATATGGTATTTATATATATATATATACATATATAGATATATGTATAAAGTCTTCGCATATTAACTAGTATATTTGGATAAACATTTGCTCTATTTTGATAAACTGCAAAACAATTAGCAAGCCGCGACCCGACTAATCGCTAAAGGAAAGGTAACCATTGCTTGCTCAGGTAAAAGTCTCAAGTTCCTTTTGTTCTTTTATAATTGTATGATCCGGTGTTGAGAGTTGCTCCACCGAAGGGGTCGGCGAGCCCATTCATTTACCTGCGTGGTTCCGGTGTTGAGAGTTGCTCCACCGAAGGGGTCGGCGAGCCCAGATTTTACTTTTATCATTTCTTGTAAATTTTCAGGGCTCCTAAATACAAAGGAGACTCTGCCGAAATTTTTGAAAAATTTAGGAGATAGACAAATTTCTGACTTTCAGAAATTTTTGGAAATTTTCTTATCTAAGAAAGCATTTGGGAGGGAAGAACAACTGAATATCCCTAGATATCCCGTAACATAAATAACAAAAGCTGATCAGTATTTCGGAAATCTCGTAAATCAGTACATCTAGTTTCAACAAGGGTGTACTAGCCCAAGGGAGGCTCGGAAATCTCGGAAATCAATGCATCTATTTGACAGTAACATCATATAGATGATTTTAGCCCAAGGGAGGCTCGGAATTCACAGCCTGATCCCGGGTCAACGGGATTGTTCACGAGAAATATTTAGAGGATTATTTGGAGTATTGTTCTCAAAACTGCATTTCATTAAATTTCAATCTTACTCCAGAATCAACGCTGCCTATTATAGGTGGGCAGTCTTCCCTAATTGCTCAAGGAAAGCAATTCCTACTAAAAGCTCAAGGGAAGCTCGGAAATCTCATTATTCATGGAGTAGGACGTTGTTTTTATTTATGTTTTACTAAAGCAGATATATATATAGCAGTGCAAATTGGCATACCCTGTACATTTTTTCTACATATCTCATATCTTATTTTACTTTTACCGTTCTTGGCCGAGGACTTGCTTGTCGTTTTCTAAACGATCTAGTATTTGTTCACTAGGTGAAGAAGAAGAAGACGCCTCCGCCGAAGTATCGCCGCACTACAACGAGGAGTAAACTGTCTGGACTACCTACAGTTAGGGCCAGTAGTATCGTAGTTATTTTGCAAATTTACTTTTGTAATAATCTGTAAGAATTGTTGGAAAAGTTCCCTGTATAATAGTTACACTATATTTTTAATACCATGAAAACTCCTTGTATTTTCCATTCTGCTGATGATTACGGGCGACAATCGCGAATTTCGGCGCGTAGCCTGGAGATGTGTTTATGACGTCACCATTCCATCCGGGAAGCGAGACGTGACACGTCTTTTTAGTGGTGGCCCATACAGGTCAGCAAGAATGGAAAATCTAGGATAGAACATAGGTTCGGATAAAACGTAAGTTCTAGAATTATAAGGAGCACCACGAGTCCAAATCACACTCTAGGAATCCTTGAGAAGGAAGTATCAATAGTTAGTAGATGATTACCTCTTTTCTAACCAACTATTTAATCCTAGTAAATGGATAGCGACTCAAGAAATTCTTGATGTAGATCATGCCCCGATTCGTACCTTTCGCAAGACAAAGTAATGACAGCCACAGCATGGACGAATATTATGCATTTGTGAAAAAGATGTGGCGAGTAGCACCAAAAGGGATGATAGAGGCCTATGGGGTACATTACGAGCTGAAATACCCAGTGGTGACAGATATAGTAGATGAAAGAAAAGTATATTATAATACGGTACATTACTATGTACTGATCAAGACAGAACCCTCTGAAGGTCCAGAAAACGAACGTAACGGTACCTTGGAAGAATGGAAACAGGCGTACCCAGAGGCAATGATCCTTAACATAAGACGAATGTGAATTTAGACCCCCAGAATGAAGATGAGGTGTAAATATAGATGTGTAAATAAGTATTAGATCCTTAGTTATGTAAATGGTGTGTGTATGTATGTAGTGAGAATGTAAAATAAGTATTAGACCCCAATATGTAGGTGGAATATGAATGTATTTAGTAGAAATGTAATATATGAATGTATGTAGTAGGAACATATTGTGTTATCAATAGATAAATAGGCTTTTTCTATATTTTTATATATTCCTGGTAAATATTTTCTTAAGAATATTATGAATGTAGGTATGGACCTATTTATGCCAAGTTTGGAATGGGATGGGAGTGATTACACTTTGTACTTATACCAGCGTTATGCAAGAATAATGTGGAACGCACCCGACTGGTATGACGTCCATGTCTACCAAGTATTTTATGCAGTCATGCATCCCATTATCAGGGACATCGAGGACGGAGCTGAAATATATTATGAAAATACAACCTATTGCCTGCATGTCCGAGATCCAAATCGCATCTACATTAGACTACATGGATATGAGGGTACACTAGATGACTTTGAAAGACTCCATCCAGAGGTTGATATCCTCACTGAGGAGAGGATCCTCATCGAGGCCATAGTATAAGAAAAACCTAATCATGTATGTATAGTGAAGAAGGAATCCTTCTCTTTTTGTCTGCTGTATGGTATTTTGAAATCAGCAGATATGTATACAAGTAGAAATAGATAGAAATAGATACTATGTCACATTTTGGGGAAGTGGAGTGACATGAGTAGGTTAGGTGAAAGGAATGTAAACAAACGTAAAGTTGAGAGTAGAAACCACATTTTGTATTACTCTCATTTTAATGAAACATGTATAAATATATGACTCTGATGTACACCTTGTTATGAATGAACATTGTGAGTCGAATATTCCCTGAGGAATTGTGTCTTTTATTTCAGGATATGGACAATCATGATCAAACAAACAATCCACCACCTCAAGCATCAACTGAGCCAACCGTGGCTGACATATTCCGTTGTTCCAGCAACTATTAGAACCCAATAGTCAACAGGACAATGCTGCCCATGCAACGAATACCACAATATTGGAACAAATGCAGAATTCTAACAATACCAAGGATAAAATCCTAAAAGAGTTCAGGGATCTTAGGCCGCCCAAGTTTAAAGGAACTGAAAATGCGATGGAAGCGGATCAATGGCTGAGAACCATTGAAGGCTTGATAAAGGCTGCTAAAGTTAAACCCGAGGATATGGTGCCAGCAATCCGCATCCAGCTGGAAGACATTGCCGGATACTGGTGGAGTGCCGAGTATCCAGAAGATTCTGACCAAGACATGTCATGGGCAGAATTCAAAAAGAAATTTGAAGACAGATTCTATCCTAAGTCAGCACGGATAGAATTAGAACGACAATTCAACTATCTGAAACAAGAGAGACGTACAGTTGATGAGTACGTTGCGGAATTTTCCAGGCTTAGTCGATTTGCCCTCAACATGATAGCGGATGAAGAAACAAAAATATCCAGGTTCGTAGAAGGACTTGGAACCCAACTGAAAAGTAGGGTCGCCTCTTATCGGTGCCAAACATTTTCAGAGGCAACAGAAGCTGCTCGAGACCAAGAAAGGATACTAAAGGAAGAACAACCTTTCCGATCTCCACAACCTAAGAGAACTTTTGAGGAGGGGGCATCCTCCAACAAGAATCATTGGCAGGGACCGCCTAAGCGCCCTCAGAATGGCAACCCAGACAGATCCGTTATCTGTAATTACTGCCACAAACCAGGCCACAAGATAAATGTATGTAGGAAAAGATTGGGACTTTGTTTGAAATGTGGAGCAGGAAATCATTCAACCAATCAATGCCCTCAGTTGCCTGCAACTGGGACAACCACACAAAGCTTCAATCAAGGATATCGACCTCCAGTTCAAGGAAACCAACCTCGACCTATGACGCAGGCACCAACATCACAAGCAGGTATGGCTTATGGAAATCAGCACAGGCCACCATATGTACCTCAGGCATATCAATTTCAACAAGCACAACGGGCGGCTCAAATCCAAATAATAACAAAAAGAGGAATAAGCAAGGACAAGCATTTGTGATGGGAGCTGAAGATGCAAATATCCCTGGAGAAGTAATTTCAGGTACTATTTTAATTTCTGCATATCCAGCATCAGTATTATTTGATTCCGGGGCTACCCATTCATTTATAGCATCTTCTTTTATAGCACAACGTGAAATAGAGTCCCAACCACTGCCTAAATCACTGAAAGTCCTCACCGGTAATGGAGTAGTAGAAGTCAGTCGGGTATGTAGTAGATGTCCCATAAAATTGGGTGGAGGAGCTTTTCGTACCCGGTTGCTCGTTTTCCCAACAAGCAACTATGATATAATATTGGGTATGGATTGGCTAACTGCAACATTAGCCAACATAGATTGCGGTCAGGGGAAAGTTTCCTTTCAACTTCCTGACGGAGAGTTTTATGAATTTGTAAGAGACCAGAATGAATTCAATGTAGAAGAACTAGAGAAATTTGAATTACCAGTACTGCTGTAAGGAGTGGCAGAGCAATCATTTCCAAGGGTAGTGGAAGAATTTGAGGACGTATTCCCAGAAGAATTGCCAGGGCTACCCCTAGATAGAGCTGTAGAATTCTCTATAGATTTAATACCTGGAGCTGTACCCATAGCCAAAAGATATACCCAATGAACAAGGAGGAGCTGGCTGAGTTAAACAAACAAATAAAGGAATTATTATCCAAGGGATTTATTCAGCCTAGCGCTTCGCCATGGGGTGCACCAGTATTATTTGTGAAAAAGAAGGATGGTACCCTACGCCTAGTAATTGATTATAGGGCCTTGAATGAGGTTACCATCAAGAATAAATATCCCTTACCTCGGATCGATCAACTGTTTGATCAGTTAGGAGAGGCGAGGGTATTTTCAAAAATTGATTTGAGATCCGGATATCATCAAGTGAAGGTAAAGAAGGAAGATATTCCAAGACTACATTTAGAACTCGGTATGGGCATTACGAATTCTTAGTTATGCCATTCGGGTTGACAAATGCACCAGCTATATTTATGGACCTGATGAATCGAGTATTTTATCAATATTTGGATAAATTTGTGATTGTATTCATTGATGACATTCTTATATACTCCAAAAGTGAAGAGGAGCATGAAAAGCACTTGAGGATAGTGCTGCAAACTCTGCGGGAGGAACAATTATATGCCAAGCTTAGTAAATGTGAATTTTGGCTGGACCAAATACCATTTCTAGGGCATATTGTCAGCGGAGAAGGCATCTCGATAGATCCGAAGAAGGTGGAAGCAGTTAAGTCTTGGCCAACACCTAAGTCGGTAGCAGAAATCAGAAGTTTCTTAGGACTGGCTGGTTATTACCGAAGATCCGTAGAGAATTTTTCAAGAATTGCAGAACCTTTAACCCGTCTTACCCGGAAGGAAGAAAAGTTTAAATGGACAGAGAAATGTCAAGCAGCATTTGACGAACTAAAGAAAAGATTAATTTCAGCCCCAATACTGGCATTACCATCTGGTTCGGGTGGATATGAGATATATAGTAATGCATCAGGAAAGGGTCTAGGATGTGTACTGATACAGCATGGAAGAGTCATAGCATATGCGTCCCGACAATTAAAGACACATGAAAGAAATTATCCAACTCATGACCTCGAACTTGCAGCGGTGGTATTCGTACTCAAATTATGGAGACACTATTTATACGGAGAAAAAATCAAAATATACACAGACCACAAGAGCTTAAGTATGTCTTCACACAAAAGGAAATCAATATGAGACAAAGAAGATGGTTGGAGTTATTGAAAGACTTTGATATGGAGTTAATATATCACTCAGGCAAGGCTAATAAGGTGGCTGATGCCTTAAGTAGAAGACCCGAAGCTTTCTTTTTGAATACACCCAAGGAAATCCTTGAGGATTTGAGAAAAATGGGAATTGAAGTAATATGCCCGATAACTGAAGGGATATGGCAAAACTTACAAGTGCAATCCTCCTTAATAGATAGAATTAAGGAAGCCCAACAAAGTGATTCAAAACTTCAGAAAATTTGGAAACAAACGGAAGCAGGGCTCCAGACCGGGATAAAAAAGCACCCGGACGGATCGCTAAGATTCGAAGATCGATTATGTGTGTCCAGTGGAGATTTAAGAACAGAGGTCATGACAGAAGCCCACAACTCACAATATTCTATTCATCCGGGCAGCACTAAAATATATAAAGATTTGAAACAAACGTTTTGGTGGCACGGGATGAAAAGAGAAGTCGCCAGATTCGTATCCAGATGTCTCGTCTGTCAACAAGTGAAAGCAGAGCATCAAAGGACAGCAGGACTTCTTCAGCCGTTGTCCATACCCGAATGGAAGTGGGAGCATCTCACAATAGATTTTGTGACATGACTGCCTAGGACCCAAAGGGGTAATAATGCTATTTGGGTCATTGTAGATAGACTTACGAAGTCCGCTCGTTTTCTTCCCTTTCGAGTTGGACAGTCAACAGAGATACTGGCAGAAATATACATGAAACAGATTGTCAGTCAGCATGGAGTACCAGTGAGTATAGTATCGGATAGAGATACCCGATTCACTTCACACTTCTGGAAAAAGCTTACAAGAAATCTTGGCACTCAATTAAAATTTAGCTCCGCCTACCACCCCCAAACAGACGGCCAGTCTGAAAGAACCATTCAGACACTAGAAGACATACTGAGAGCTTGTACTTTAGATTTTGGAGGAGCATGGGATGATCATCTACATCTGGTAGAATTTTCATATAACAACAGTTATCACGATAGTATCAAATGGCTCCTTTTGAAGCACTATATGGTAGAAAGTGCAGATCGCCGGTATGTTGGACCGACGTAGGAGAAAGACAATTGTTAGGGCCAGAACTAGTGACACAAACTGTGGACATAGTCAAGACAATAAGAAGTCACCTGCAAGCAGCCCAGGATAGACAGAAGATGTGGACTGATAAGCATCGAAAAATACTGGAATTTCAACCTGGAGATCACGTTTTTCTGACGATTTCACCAACTAAGGGAACCATTAGATTCGGGACCAGAGGAAAACTGAGTCCGAGGTACATTGGACCCTTCGACATATTGAAAAAAGTAGGGAATGTATCATATTGGCTTGCTTTACCCCCAACACTAGAGGGAGTTCACAATGTATTCTATATTTTCCAATTACGAAGATATGTGTCGGATCCGAGCCATATACTCGACCATTCAGAAATCACCGTTGGGCCTACACTACGGATAGAACAGAAACCCGTTGATGTCTTGGATCGAAGAGAGAAGGTACTCCGCAATCGGATCATTCCATTAGTACGAGTCGCATGGAGCAAGGATTCGCCTGGAGATTCAACTTGGGAGAAGGAAAAAGATATGCGAAAACAATATCCGTATCTCTTTCCTAAGTCAGGTCAGTAATCATACCGCTACTCTAGTTATTTCAAATTTCGAGGACGAAATTTTTCTAAGGGGAGTAGACTTGTCATACTCTTAGTTTTATTGTTATTGGTATTATTTATTATTATTATTATTATTATTATTATTATGATAATTATTATTATTATTGTTATCAATATTATTTATATCCATAGCCAAGTGTCCCTACAACCCAAACCTAGCCATGGCCAAGTGTCCCCCATGTGTCCTATGGACTTGTGTGGAAGGGGGACACCTCACCCCCTTCTCTCTATATAAATTTTCTCCCCCCACACAGAAAACCACACACCCAAACCCCACTCCAACACCACCAGCACCCTTCCCTCTATATAACCCCCTTTTCCTTTATATAACCCACACACACTCATACAAGAGAAAGAAAAAAAAACACACACACACACACCCGACCCCTGCCGCCCGCCGCCAGCCGCTTGCCGCCGCCCGCCTGCCGCCCGCCGCCTGCCTGCCGCCGCTGCCGCCAGCAACCTCCGGCCACCTCCATCCCCTCCATCTTCTTCCTCTTCTTCCACTTCCAATTTCTAGGTAACAAATTTTAATCCTTCCCCAATCTCTTTTTCCTTAAGTTTAAAACCTAGGTTTGCTAACCAAATTTGTTTTGTTATTAGTTTCAAATTAGGGTTTGTGGAGAAGCCTAGGTCATTCCCAATCCAAGGCAAGTCCTCTTCCCCTCCTTCTCTAATTTGGTTCATCTAGATTAATTTTTGAGTGATTATGAAATTAAATTAAAATTCTGAAAATTATAAGTATGATCATACGAAAATTTTGACGAGTTTTGGTAATACTAGGAAGTTTGAATTATAAATATTAATTTCTTCATCTCAATATCATAAATTGGAATATAAGTTATGGAAATATCCCTAATTATGGTTTAATTACAAATTCTGAAAATTTAGTAGCATTTAAACAAATTTGAGATATCTACAATTTTTGTAATTTTGAATTCAAGTAATTTTTAATTTTGATAGACATAGGCAAAGGAATTAAATTTGTTAGACTTAGATACTGGAATTATTATTTGTGATGTATCACGGATAAGTGTATATGCGTTGGACACAAATAGAGAAACCGATCATGGACATAAATTGTCTGGACTTGAATTTTATGAACAAATTGAACATATGTGGACATATGGAACTCTCCAATGGTAAGTCTGACATACACATAAGAACTGAACAGCTGGACCGCACGCCGGGAAGGTAAAAAGTACAAGGACCTTGTTTTTCTCTATTCTAGTACTCAATTTTGTGTGTTCATAATTAGAAATAAGTCTCGTTTCTACATTTTCCTACTTCATGCACAAGAATTAAATTGTTGATATTGAAGAGTTTCGGTTTGATTTAATTTTCTTTATACTATCTATATGGTATTTATATATATATATACATATATAGATATATGTATAAAGTCTTCGCATATTAACTAGTATATTTAGATAAACATTTGCTCTATTTTGATAAACTGCAAAACAATTAGCAAGCCGCGACCCGACTAATCGCTAAAGGAAAGGTAACCATTGCTTGCTCAGGTAAAAGTCTCAAGTTCCTTTTGTTCTTTTATAATTGTATGATCCGGTGTTGAGAGTTGCTCCACCGAAGGGGTCGGCGAGCCCATTCATTTACCTGCGTGGTTCCGGTGTTGAGAGTTGCTCCACCGAAGGGGTCGGCGAGCCCAGATTTTACTTTTATCATTTCTTATAAATTTTCGGGGCTCCTAAATACAAAGGAGACTCTGCCGAAATTTTTGAAAATTTAGGAGATAGACAAATTTCTGACTTTCGGAAATTTTTGGAAATTTTCTTATCTAAGAAAGCATTTGGGAGGGGAGAACAACTGAATATCCCTAGATATCCCGTAACATAAATAACAAAAGCTGATCAGTATTTCGGAAATCTCGTAAATTAGTACATCTAGTTTCAACAAGGGTGTACTAGCCCAAGGGAGGCTCGGAAATCTCGGAAATCAATGCATCTATTTGACAGTAACATCATATAGATGATTTTAGCCCAAGGGAGGCTCGGAATTCAAAGCCTGATCCCGGGTCAACGGGATTGTTCACGGGAAATATTTAGAGGATTATCGGAGTAGTGTTCTCAAAACTGCATTTCATTAAATTATAATCTTACTCCAGAATCAACGCTGCCTATTATAGGTGGGCAGTCTTCCCTAATTGCTCAAGGAAAGCAATTCCTACTAAAAGCTCAAGGGAAGCTCGGAAATCTCATTATTCATGGAGTAGGACGTTGTTTTCATTCATGTTTTACTAAAGCAGATATATATATAGCAGTGCAAATTGGCATACCCTGTACATTTTTTCTACATATCTCATATCTTATTTTACTTTCACCGTTCTTGGCCGAGGACTTGCTTGTCGTTTTCTAAATGACCTAGTATTTGTTCACTAGGTGAAGAAGAAGAAGACGCCTCCGCCAAAGTATCGCCGTACTACAATAAGGAGTAAACTTTCTGGACTACCTACAGTTAGGGCCAGTAGTATCGTAGTTATTTTGCAAATTTACTTTTGTAATAATCTGTAATAGAATTGTTGGAAAAGTTCCTGTATAATAGTTACACTATATTTTTAATACCATGAAAACTCCTTGTATTTTCCATTCTGCTGATGATTACGGGCGATAATCGCGAATTTCGGCACGTAGCCTGGGGATGTGTTTATGACGTCACCATTCCATCCGGGAAGCGGGACGTGACAATATTTTATATCCTCCTCCTAGCCATTTTGTAACTACAAAACTCCGAGGACTTCTACCCACCTTTGGTCACACTACTCCCTCGAAAGTAAAATCTTATAATCTTCTAACTAGTTGCTAACAAGTCTAGCAACAGATATCTACTGCATGAGGTATCTATAAGATTTTCTTATCTATCAAGCAACTCAAGATTTAACAGGCAACAAATTTACACAAGTAGCTAAGAAATATTGGTAAATTCTAATAAGCATGACCATTCATCACTCTGAAATGGGGAGGACAGGAAGATAATGAAAGTAATCGAGAGCAATTAGGACGTTTCAGAGCGGTAGAGAGTTTCCAATGATGCAGATAGAGAGAAAGTTGCTAGGTTGGGCTACTCTAGTCTAGTCATTTGCTAAATCGAAGAACCCTTCGTTCTTAGAGGGGCTTGCAATCTGTGGTACAGAAGTTCTGTTCTCGAAATTCTAATTCAAACAAGGTTCCATAATGGACAGGATTTTGGAGAAATTAAGATTGTCATCCTTTCTGTGGTTATTTAAACACACGAGCAAGGGGTAAAATGCAATACAGGATCGTATCACGACTTCCAGGTAGATGAAATAAGGGTTACGGATGACCTCGCATTCTAAGAGGTGGAGACTACATAATAGGTATAGGGACCTATTTCAAGTAGTTTGGTTTTATAGTCCAAATAGGGTGGTATGTCTGGATGGGTTTTACTGGGTCCTAATGGGTTCCCTATTGGACGTCAGTCGTTGGTTGGATGAACATTGGGTTTCAATCTATATTGAATGAACAAGATCCCCAAGACAAAACTACTCCCACTAGATTAGGATATCCTAGAATAGGTTTCTACCCAAGGGGTTGAGCTAGTTGCTAGTCAGGTTGGTTAGCTAGGTCCCTAAAGCCCAAAAATGTGCCTTCAGTGACTTTTGTGTTTAAGTAGCACATGAGGCCTCAATCTGTGGCACACTAGTGGCATGTGCGTAGTGGGCTTCGAGGAGATCACCACTATACATTGGGTCGAAGGAATTGAGTCAAAGTTGAGGCTCTAGTAGAAGTCGGGAAGTATACCGGTTTTACGGTAAGGGTTACAGCTAGTCTTTTTGACCTCAAAGTCGTACCATAAAAATAGAGTACAAGGGGACGGGTTTGAGTGGGACATGATATACCTAGATGAAGGTGGACTCGTCTAGATCTTGCATAGAAAATTTGCTGGGAGGTAACAACCGGTCTCGTGCTCCGAATATTAATGGCACGGCCGGGGACACAAAATGATCTAAATAGGGAGTGGGAGTCCAAGGGGCACTAATTATCATCCTAATAGGAATTATTCCGATCAATCAGTAATCTTCATATATCCCAAAATTTTAGGGCTTACAGTCTACCCTCTTTAGAAGCTAGGACATGGTTTTAGAAAAAATGAGGTTAGGAGGATGCTAATAGTAGCTTAAGGGTCGAGAGGAGAACGAGTAACTCGAGGCAAGGTTCCAGTCACAGGGTTGGCCGATGGTAGCTGTACTTGTATATACAACTATCATAGCCATGGGGATACTCTCTATCTATCAAATACGAGCGTTCGTCTTTCTAATTAGTGAAAGACAAAAGCAATAAGGAATTCAAGATAGATGTCATCGAATACAATTACGTGATTCAAGGGCAGATGTATAATTCAAAAGGAATTGTCAATACAGTCGCAGATGAGATCCTGGATACCTCTATATCTCAATCCACGTAGGGTAATTAAATGAAGAGCGAACCAAATGTATCGTGGTTGATCAGACCGTAATACAATGATTCTGATTAGACAATATGTTAGCGTGCGTCCCCAATAAACATATGTCTTGAATCAAGCTCGATAAAAGAATAAGCTTGCAAAACTAGGCTGTAATAGCAGTATTGGTCAAGATAGTAAAAATATAGGTAGACGAGATTTTTGGAAAGGAGGCACAAGAGTTCGAGTTTTGAGAGAATCAAAACCTTACATGGTGTCATTGCTTATATAGGTATCCTACTATCTTCTATCCATAAGGCCTGGGTCGACTAATGGGTTATGGACTTCTGAATTCTATATTCTAAGTAAACCTATTAGTGTCAGTCAATTACCTCGTTAATAGATCACAAGGTCCTCGGGAGGCTAGTAGGGGTGCAACTCGGGCGGGTTGGGTCGGGTTTGAGGTCAACCCGAGCCTAACCCGATAGATCATAAGCCTAGCCCAAGCCCAAGTCCGACCCGACTTCGGGTTCAACATATGAAACCCAAGACCAAGCCCGGAGGATCGGGTTGGGCTCGGGTTGGGTCGGGTCCATCGGGTTTATCGGACTCTAATATGATATTTGAAATAATTTTAAACAAGAGTAATATTAAATGCATAATCAAATAGCAATCAAGCCTCAATCATTACAAAATAAAATTGAAATGAGATTTAGGACAAGGAATTGAAGAGTTTGGGTGAAAAAAAATTATAGTTTAAACTTTTTATTTAAGTAGTATGAAACAATATATATATAAATTATATATATGTCGGGTTTCGGGTTCTTCGGGTTACCCAACACATGAACCCAAGCCCAACCCAATTTTTGATCGGGTTCAAATATTTTAACCCGAGCCCAAGCCCGAACCCGAATATCTTCAACCCTAACCCAACCCATTAACGGGTTTACCCGATCGGGTTCGGGTTTAGCCTGCCCGAGTTGTACCCCTAGAGGCTAGGTTGGGAGACATGCTGCCGAACTTACAGAACTTCCAGTAGTTTTGGCTTTGGACCTTAGGGTCATACATGGCATTCTCCTATACTCTATAGTATCCTAAACTTGTAATCACGTCTGAAGTCATTTCACCGAGAATTATACCTCGCCTGTATACTCTGGCTGTGGTAAACCCTTGGTTCCGTGATTCAAATGTGATAAGCTATCAGGTGCTCTACCTTATATTGACACAAGGGTATCTAAGATCTAAAGAGGTCAACGAGGACATAGTTTTAGCAATGATCTATAACCTACAATTCTTCGAAAGGATTTCAATTCTATGGGTTGTGCCTCGCCAGTGCGCTGCTGACTGCAGTGAACCCACACTCTCCGCTCTCAGGTAATTGGCGACAGTGCGCTGCTGTCTAGTCATCGCAGTCGGTAAAATACTCTAACTATATTCCTAAGAACGTCAAAGAGCTGTTAGGGATTCAACTTAGTTGACTAAGGTAGAAAGCGTAAACACCTGCCTGTAAGTCTCAATCCTTAAAGTAAAAGGTTGACTGGAGGATATAACTGACGACAAGGAAAGTAAGAACATCCTAATATTTATCTCATATATATTTCAAATGGTTGAGGGAAAAAACTCAAATCAATCTACCTCGATATTCGTATGCGAATAACAGAATAAAAAATTATAAACCAGTTCCTTACAAAAAAATAGAATTTAAAATAGGCAATTCTAACTCATGATGTGATGTTTATATCTAATAGAGCAAAAGAAAATTAAACAGTTTATCAAAATCAAAATTAAGTCCTTAATTCTAGGCAAGTCTAACATACCAAGCGATTATTATATCCACATTGGATCACATTGTCATATCAAAAGTAATAGTGTACCTATAGGGATCTAGCAAGCTATCTAAATTGTATGGCCTATCTAATAACCTTAACTACCCAACGGTCAATTTGAACAAGGGACTCCTAGTTCTAGTTATTCTCCTAAATTATTTTAATCCTAATTGTGAATGAGCATTTCCTGGGCGCAGGCTCGTAATGGTACGACTAACTTAAGTACCATCACGAGTTCGCAATCTTTTGCGAAAACTGACCTGCATGGACCACCACAAAAACATGTCACGATCCGTACCCACTTTTTTGGATACGAGACGTGTCCAAGCCAGCCTACGCTGCAGAGTCGGCGGTAGAACGCTGTCACGGCCAAGATGCTCAAAATCACAAAATATAACAATTATTGCTCATTCACATTTCTAAATTTGATTACAATATTTATAATTAAAGGAAACACAAAGTTTTACAATTAATGAAAATGATACATCTTGCTATCTATTTCTAGGTTTCTGTCTATAAGTACACCCGCATCTCCCAAGCTAAGTGAATCCACGGCTAACCTCAAAAATGTTGGTTTCCAGTCAGGAATGGAACAAGTACACAAACCGACGGCAATACGAAAAATACAATAGAATTAACAAGACATGAAAATAACATATGAGAGATAAAAAACTGGAAGATAACTGATGACATAGCACGATAGAGAAGTAAAGAAAAAATAAAAGACATCTACCTATGTGGTGTGAAATATCATTTTCAACATGTGAACGGCTAGGGGGTAAATACGACACATCGCACGTGTCGTGTGCAGCTGCTATCATTCAAGATTAGACAAATGGGATAGTTCTGGGTAGTCCACATGTATACTAAGATATTTCCCCTCCCGATAACTCCGTGTGACGAGCGTGTCAACAAGTAGCATGATATATGTATAGACATGAAATGAAAAGACTACTATGAATCGAAAACAATCAGAAAGTGCACTTGCCTGAGGTCCTTAGCTGGTGAAACCAATAATAATATACCACTCAATGAGCCACAATCAGTCAACACATGCAGAAGTCTCCAGATGCTGAAATAAACAGTACCAATATTTTCAGACTAGTCAAATTAGCTATGATTGCATGTCCTTAAGTCCAATTCTGGACACATGGGCAAAACGGTAATTTCGGGCAAAAACGATGTCCGCCGTTGGACCCGCTTTGCACCGAAAAGTGCGTCAGAGTCAACGGTCTCTAAAGTCATCAAATTATATGTCAACATGTCCAGTTTTTCGATACAAACCCAACCGTATGTCCAAAGTTGGATTTTGGCGGGCCGTGCACAAAATCGCCCGTTGAGTGGGACCGTGGGGCCCGCAAAACGGCGGTCCAATCACCTGTCTCAGAATTGGACCAAACTTGGCATACATAACCAAAAAAATGATACGGTCCTGTTGGCGTAAGTTTCGTCTCAATCTGACGAGCGTGCACAAAGTAATTAGAAAATTTGTACAGAGGCCGATACGGTGAATTTTGACGGATACGGATCAAATTTGTCGTGCACATGCAACCAATTTAAATTCCGTCAAAGCCCACACGACCACGAAGCCGTTACGCACCTTTCGATGCTTACGGTTTGCGACCACGTCACCCGGATTGGCGGAACGCACGTCGTGTGGATGAGTTTTATTGAATTTTCAGTTTTTGAAAACGGGTTTTTCCAGGATTTTGGAATCAATTATCTCTCCATATGTTAGATGAAAAATAAATCTACAAGAAAGGTCTTGATCTCCTATAGGTTAGCTATAAATCTGTTCAAATAGATTTTCTAAACAGTTACCGGGTTGCCCAGAATTTATCAGTAAACAGGGGAAGTCGGATTACCTATGAACTGTTTTGAAATAGTTTTTCCTTGATGTTAACATCAATTTTTGGAATCGATGGATCGGTACACTTCAAAACTGAGTGTGGGGGCTTCGAGAGGGTCAGGTAGGCTCTCTAGGGAAATTCACGAATTCGAAAACGACCTAGTATACAAGGAGATATTGGGTTGATTAGGGAGGTACCTGGCTGTTGGCGAAACAGAGCAATGCTCTGCCTTGCAGTCGGATCTGTGCGTTCCGGCGTGACCACGGCCGACCTGTGGCCTCGCACGATGGCGCCAGTGGCTAGAAAAAGTGCGTCAGGGCTGGGCGTTGGTTAGGGTTTCTCCCCTCCTCCCGATGTCTCTCACTTATGCATGAAAGTCGGCGCGAGGTTCGTTGTGCAATAGAGGATCGGGGTCCTCTGTTATATGTATGGCATAGGCCTGCATCGGGTGGGGCTGGCTTAGAAGTTTGGGGTCGGCCTGAGCTCTTGGGGAGCTCGGGCTGTTGCTTTGGGAACTTGGGGCTCAGCCCTCAGTTACCAGGGCTCGGATCTGTGGTTTGTGTCCTGAATCCTGACCTCCTGACTTAGGTATATACTAAAATACATTAGGTTTACAACTTCCAGTATAACATTTGATAACTATTTGAATGTATGTACAAGATTTATGCTGTAATCTATCATTAAAGACATGAATTAATGCATAGAAGTATTAGAGTTCATCAATGTATATTGGGTCACAGAGATATGTGAAATACTCGTCCAATTAACATAAATTAAATAAACAATTGGGAGGGAGCAAGAAATTAATAAGTCAAAACTTGTAAACCTTTCTCTGCTCCATTTGAAATTAAACATGGACCATCGAAAATAAAGGAAACAAGTATTATTTACTACATATCTACAAACATTCAGGTAGGTCTTGTACACTTATAAGGTTCTGAATATTGCCAACATGTTATATTTATCCGTAGACTACTGTCAAAATATGCTCAAGGTGTGCAGCTATATAATTGTCACGTAAAAAAAATATATATATAATTGTCACGTAAATATTTACACACAGCCGATGGGGAAAAATCGGGCTTATGGCACGTTGGGCTGGACCTGGGGTCTGTTTAACCTGGGCTTGGCTTGCTCCTACTTCTGTTATTCCTTTTTATTTTTATTATCATTATATATATATATATATATATATATATATATATATATATATATATATATAATTACCCTGCCGTCCCGAGTTGAAGTTTGGTCAAGTACCTAGGCGATGAGGCACTGCCTCGATCGGAATACACGTTGTCATGATAGCACGACTTTGTCGTCGCATAACGAGTTGGTTAGGCGTCGTGGTCTTAAAAATTGATCCTAAGGCAAGACTAGAAAGACAATCGAAAGGGACTTAAACTGTACAAAGTAAATGAACGTGTCGGTTATGTATGAGTGGGCGAGAAGCTCACTCCACCAGTACAGTTGAGTACTGACACCCACACAGTGTTCATGTGCAGGCACAGGTAGAAGCTCGTGGCGCGGAGCTCGCTTGGATGCGTCGAGGCACGGAGTTCCTTGGCGATTCATATATATATATATATATATATATATATATATATATATATATATATATATATATATATATATATATATACACACACGTATATCTATATATTTATTTATATATAAACATACACATATGCACATACGTATTTTACATACATACACACCCATATATATATATTTAGAAATTATATATATCTATATATCTAATACTATATATATATCCATACGTATATATGCATATTTATATGTACATATACATATATACGAATATTTATATATATATACATATATATATACACACTGATAACTGTCACGACCCGATACCCAAATTGTTGGGTCGGGCCGAGCCATGTCCAGCCTACGCTTGGTTAAAGCGCAGTAAGCTGTTCTAAAATAAATAATAAAGGATCTAAGCAGCTAACAGTTCTAAAATCACATTTAAGGTTCATCACAACACAACATCTATAAGCGAAGGTAACATACGCATAGACTTAATAATACACTTTATAAGTATCTAACTGGAGACAAAGTCCAGTATCCAAATATAAGTACAGACCAAAATCTAATTCTCAAAACACAAGAAAGATAACTAAGCAAGGTTCCCCGCTGGAGCCTCTTCTGGAGCTAAGGCCAGGTCCTCAAAATCAGTACCATAGTATGTAACACATAGCATTTCCTTCTCGAAAAGTGAACCTACAATATTATTCTGTCAGAACGGGAGCAAGTACAACCTCTACAACTAAAGTACTGAACATATAATGAAAGAGATGTACAACAAGAAACATGGTATGATAAGTCTATAAAACAGGAAATACTGGAAACATGGCCTCATGGTACAACTGGGACCACAATATCATAGTAACACAGGAAACATGGCATATCTGGAATCATGGTATATCTCATAATCTATCATGGCAAGGATACATATGTCATAGAGACGGATGTATATATAATGTTTAAAACTGTAGCAGGTACGTGATCGGTCAATAGGTGTACAATGTACTGTGGTACATGTAAATAAAATGTACATACGTATAAGTTAACAAGCATAGGTGTACATCCGTACAGAAATGCGGGATAATGGCCTGCGATAAGGTATGCATATAAAATGCGACCTCGCTCGCTACTATGAGGGGGGCGTGATCACGTACTCAACTGTCAGTTTCCCCATAACCCATATATATAACATGTGAGAGATACGAGAACAGTAAAAACATATAAGAGATACGAGAACGATATAGAACATGTGAGAGATACTGGGATCGGTATAAAGCACGGTAGGTACTAATAGCAGTAAAACAGGTGAAAGTACTGAGAGCAGTAAAACATGTGAATACTCGGGCAGATAAAAGCATAGTGAAACATGTACGGAGAACCAGTAAGAAGCATGTGAAGATATGATAACTGTCCTAAGCATGGTAGGGACTAAATTAATGTAACATGTGAAGATTTAACTTGCTACCTCGGTTAATACATGTTCTAGCATTAAAAGACAGTAAATGAGTTTGTAGATGTACTTGCCTCGAGCAAAGCAAGAATACTAGTACGAAGACATAGATGCCTGGTGTCCTGTCAATAATGATATACAAACTCAGTTCTAAGCTATGTTCAATATTACACTAGTGGTGTGACACGGCTCCTGACTGGATATTAGCTAAGTGGGGACCTAGCATAAAAGTCTAATATGGAGTGCCACTATACACAAACTAACTTCCTAGGGTCTTTACACTAGTGTAAGGGGTGATCCAATACTACAATAACTCAAAACAACACAAAATATTGCAAGTCATAATTATTCAATAATTAAATCAAACTGTACACTAAGTTTCAACAATTTTAGAGATAGACAAAAAGCTAAATTATATATAAAATAAAGTACCAAAATGATCCTTGTTAATTATAGAAATTTATACTAATTTTTTTGGAATTTATAAACCCTCATAAATATTTATTAAAAATCAGCAAACACAAATATACTGAAAATGAATTCTGTTTTCCCATTTTTATAAAATACCAAAAGTACTTATTAAATGCTGGAAAAATTATAATAAATTATCTAAATTAACATAGTATTTAAATACAATTTTTCCAAGATTTTTACAGCAATTAAAATATATAAAAATTTAAAACCAGAAAGTAACAATATCTGGAAAAATAATTAATTATAAATTAAGGATGATACATAAGCAAAAATCTACAGATGTTGTCGGATGATAAAATAAATATCACCAACGTGTCCAGAACGGTCAAATTAGCTAGGATAGCCTACCCATAAGTCCAATTTAGATACAGGGGCAAAACGGTAATTTCGGGCCAAAATGATGTCCGCCGTTGGACACACTTTGCACCGAAAAGCGTGTCAGAATAGAAGTCTACAAAACCTAGCAAATTATATGTCCACGAATCCAGAATGATGATACGAACCCAACGGTATATCCGAAATAGGATTCCGATGTGCCGATCTCAAAATGATACGTTGACGCGACACTTGGTATCCGGTTTGCACGGAAATACGTGCCGGAGCAAATGTCTTCAAAACTTAGCAAATTATATGTCAACAAGTCCAGAATGACGATACGAACTCAACGGTATATCCGAAACTGGATTCCGATGAGCCGATCTCAAAGTGACCCGTTGACTCGAAAAGTGGGACCCATTTTGTACCGAAATGCGTGCCAGGGCCCACGTTCTCCAAATCAAACAAATTTTATATGAAAACATGCCAGAACGACGCCACGAGTCTACTGGTGGTGTCAGAAATTGAATCCGGAGTCCCGGGTTCAAAAATGGAATTTAACAAGTGCAAATTAAAGAATTCGGACGACCAACTTTGGCGTCGAATTCGACCAACCGAACGTGCTTAAAACGAAACGAAACCTAAAGAAGACAGGAAGATGGTTATACCAGCTACGCACAGGAATTGGTAGCGCGCCAACCGGAGCTGCGACGGCGAAGTTACGAGCTGACGAAGTCGGCTCCACGAAACTGTCCAAAAACAGTTCAATTTAAAATGTCAACTTGGTGGCCAGTTTTAAAGTATCAAACGACGAAATTAACGGACGAAAATTGAGGGGAGTGAAGATGGATATATCGAGATTGAGACAGAGTGAAGAAATTGCCGATCCAACGGTCGGATCTCCCGAAAAATGTGCACGAACTTGCTGCGACGGAGCGCGAATTCTGAGTTCCAAACTCGCGCGCGCCGACGGGATCTCGTGCGAAACGCACGAATCGACTATACGTCGCGCCGGGAAGGGAGGCGGTGGCCCATGGGGGTTCGCCGGAGGTCGCTGGATGGGGGGAGCTCGCGGGGACGGGCCGGCCACGTGGTGGCGCACGGCACGCCCATGCACGCGCACGGGGGCGGCGCGGCAGCTATTGCCGCATGCTGCTGCTGCGGCGACGTGGTGCGGCGGCGTGCGGCGGCGCATCGCCGGGGTACGACGGGGGGGGGGGGGGGGGGCGGCTGTGCGGTGGTGGTGTTGGAGTGGAGGTGGTGGTGGTTAATGGTGGTGGAGGTGATGATGATAATGAAGTTGATGGTGATGGTAATGGTGGTGATGATGATGGTGTAGGAGGAGGAGAGGTGGTGGAGTCGGGGAGGAGCTCGGGAGGAGCTGTCAGCCGAGAGGGAGAGGAGAGTGTGCTGTAGTGAGAGGGAGTGTGGTGAGTTTGTGTAAAGAGAGTGGGAGAGAGAGAGATTTGTATGGGTGTGTGTGTGTGTGTATTAATATGAGAGAGGGTGTGAATAGAGAGGGGGAGAGATATTTGTGAGAGAGAGAGGGGGATGTCGGTCCAGAAGGGGGGGTGCTCCTGTGAGGTGGAGGGGGTAAGGTGGTGTTGTGTGTGTGATGGGAAGGAGAGAGAAAGATGATATATATATATATATATATATATATATATTATATATATATATATATATATATATATATATATATATATATATATATATAGTATATATATATATATATATATGAGATATTGAATAAAGTAGAGAGGAGATATTTTAAATAGTAAAAAGGGGAAAATTAAGTGGGGTACTTGGACAGTCATGGGAGAACAACATGGGGCTTGGGTTCGGGTTCGGTCCAGCCGGGTCGAGTCAAAATCGGACCGGGTTCAATATTCGAATTAAAATGGATATTTATAATCATGGATAATAAATAATATACGGGGACTCCAATAAATGGGACACAAGTTTCATGCGGGTAGTAGGCTTCATGTGGGCCACGTCTACCCTTTGGGTCGGCTAGGTTGGGTCGATGTCGAGTCTCAAAATTAAATTGGAATTAAATCAGGTTTCACGGTAGAAAATAAATTGGCCTAAATTGACCCGGAAGTTGTACGAAAAAAATAAAGCACAAAATGGAGTGTTTGAGTGGGACACGAAGGTCATGGGTGAAGAAGTCTCGAGTAGATCATTCATGAGAAGTTAGTTCTGGGAAAACGACTGGTCTCGTGCTCCTAAATTAAAAGTCACGGTAACGTGCAAACGAAGTTCAAAAATAAAAGTGGGAATAATTATTCAATGATTAATTGGTCTAAGTTGACCCGAAGTTGCGCGATACAAAAAGAGCACAAGGGAACGAATTCAAGTGGGACATGATATATCAAAACGAAGATAATTGTCTACTTCAAAGCTCGTGAAGAGAGTTTAAGAGATTGGTATCCCTGACGCTCCAGAAATCAAAGTCATGGAAAGGTACATTAATGATCAAAATATTAAATAATAGAATATTTATCAAAATAATTCATTCAGAAAAATAAAAATAACCCTGAAATTCAGGGGGCTTACATAACCAATAATAATAAAATAGTATTATTCCAATAACCTCAATAATATGATAATGAATAAAATAATAATATTGATAACGAAATTCAATAAATCCATAATGGTTTATACAAATGTCACTGATTCTCACTAATAATAATATTTATAATATTAAATTAAGAATACTTAGAAAATATTATTAGATCACTAATACGGAATACAATCATACCAATAAAATAATAATATAAATATTTCAAAATTTTCCGGGAAGGGGAGCTACAGCCAGGTACAATGCCGCTGAAGAAGACGACATATGAAACAATAAGGAAGGACCAAGACGATCAACGATTACAAGCATGTGATCAGGACAAGAATTTCAGGGATTCAGAGAATACAAACAGAGATCAAGGACGGTACTGATTGAGACATCTATTCGGTAAACCCTCACATATCTTGATTTACAAGACCTGCATGGGCCACCACTTAAACCATATCACGCCCCAGAACCAGAACACTGGAGAGCGGGGGCAGACATAGCCAGCTACGTATAGTGAAATGGGATCCACTCCACTATACGGTCACGGCTGCCTAGATATATGATGGTTTATCTACAAGCCAATAGTCTCTTAAGGTCATGAACAAGCCTAGTGTCTCAATCACAAGCAAGCAATAATGCTACAAGATGTAAGATCACCAAATATACAATAGTAAGGCGTCCCAAACATTACATATTCAGCTGATCATGAAGCTAGTCGTACAAATATGAGGACTAGCAAGAGTTTAGTCATACATGATCAACCCTAGGATCTGTCAATCATGTTATAGCCCGTAGGCAGACAGTAAGTAAAAAATGTACACGAGCTAACACTTACTCGTCGGCTAAACGTCTCAAAAGATATTTTTTACAATAGAGTAGGAGAGCCAAAATAAACCCACTCGTTGCCAGGATTTCGTCTAGTGGTCACCATCTGGCTGGAAAGTAGGTAGATCCTCTGGAGCTGCTCCGGAATCTGGTCATACAAAACCGGCTGGGTCAGACCCCAGAAGAGCAAGTGCCACAAATGAGGCTTCACTTAAGAACTAAAACCAGCAATTAGTACAAGAGTATAATTACATAATAAAAGACAGTAATTTAAGGAAAAGCATGACAGAAGATAAACGATGAGATAACCATGGGACTATTCAGATAACCAGGTTACAACCCGTAAAAAACAAGGACCGAGATTGTAACCCTTCGTCTGAACAGAACTTGGTTTCTCCACCATTTATCGGCAGTTAACATAAAAAATCAGGACATATATAATCTCGTACATGATCAAGACAAGACTAGACCAGTTACTCTATCCAATAAATTACGGCAAAGTAATGAGTACGGCTTGATATTAAAACTAACTAGGGTTATCACAGGCCTAGATACTAACAAGATGCAGCGAGATTCTTCCACAGCTACAAGCCCTGCAGACCATCCAGGTTATCCAGGTCGAATATTAGTACAAAAGGGTGCAACACATGACAGTGTGTGTCACGACCCGCACCCTGAAGAGGGGAACGAGCACGTGGTTACGTCCAGTCTACGCCGCAGTGTCGACGGTAGAACGCTGTATATAGGGTCTGTAAATACTACGTCTAAAACAGTTAAATGTATCTGTACAGTATATACTCTCCGAATGGAGGTGACATAGCAATACAGTCTCAATCACATATATCAATCTAAGGTAGATAGCATGGAACAGAGATACGATAGATAAAACAGGAAACGAGTCCAAAATCTACAAGTCAGAGCTAACACAACATCCAGAGTCTCAGATAATATAAGATAAATGCTACAAACTGAAATGTACTAGCTGGCTCGCAGGCCAGGCAACCCTAACTAAACTATGCTACTCAGGGTGAGCAAAGTCTAGTGGCTCTACCAACAAGCCACAGTCTAAGTCTACTCCGTCCGACTGAACCCCATAGTAGGTCGGGCAATCAGCCTCTGAATCATCTGTAAAATTTATCAACGGTATCCTGTCAGGAAAATGAGCAAGTACAAACACACCACAGCAGTTCCATATGAATTGACAAAAGCTATAAGAGACAGTATAATGAAATACAAGACAATGATATGTAAAGTACTGGGTAAAACCAGCAGAAAATGTATAATAGGTGTGAGTACCGAATAAACAACAATATGTATGTAGGATTGCTTAGGAACTATTCGGGAGCCGAGTTAGAACCCTTAAACCAAACAAGGACCGGGGTTGTAACTCTTCTCCCGAACAGAACTTAGCCTCCTAGGATAAATAAATATGAAAAGGTGCCTTGAATTATTAGTGCGTCATGTGATCGATTTAGAAAACATGTTCAAGCTTTCCATCTGACCGGCTACGAACAAATAACAAGTGTGAAACAACAAGTGTGAAGATAGGGACGATCACCATAGAAAGTTCAAGTAGCTATGAACAAGTGTCGAGTACAAGTGTGAAACAACAAGTGGGTATTTTGATCACACAACCACTAATAACTCCCCATCCCCGAATAGGTCATACTAGGTCATACTAGGTCACTGGGAGTCAATCCAAGTCAAACTAGGTCGAACGGGGTCAAGGGTCGACTTACAGTTGACTTTTGGTCAAAAAGTCAACTTTGGTCAACTCTGGTCAACACTGAGTCAACCCTGGGTCAACCCTAGGTCAAACAAGTCAAATGTTGACTAACAGTTAATTTTCAGTCAACTGGTCAACTCTGGATTGGTTTCGGTCAAATCGGGTCGCTTAAAGGCTAAGTTTGACTCTCGGTTGACTTTTGTTGACTTTTGGTCAAAAAGGTCAATCGACATCAAAACTAGTCTTAGAGTACCATATTTGATCATTACCAACCACGGGAATCAAGTTCTAACTCTATCTTAGGCTTCTAACATAAATACCCTATTCCTAGGCAAAACTAGCATTTACCCTTCTAAGGTAAATCCCGATACCTTACCCAAACCTAAGGAACCTTGCAAATACCCATGATACTAGCCTAGGCTCCTTAGTGTAATGCCTGTGGTTCATATTACGTATTTTGGAAATACGTGTACGTGTCTTTTTCTTGTATTATTCCTTGTTTAGCTCTCGGCTTGGTTTAACTCTCGGTTTGGGTTGGCTTGGTTCGGCCGGCCCAATGCTTGGTTCATCATGGGCCAAGGGTGGAACACCTTAGCCTATGCTTCTCCTTCATTTCCACCACAACCCCTCTTTATTATCCCCACCAACCTTCTCTCCTCCATAATTCTCATTTACTTCTCCTTCCCCTACCATTACTCTTCTCCACCAACCAAGAACCATAGGCAAGTGCAACTTGCTTCCACAAGAGAACTCCTTTTGATGGTTTCATTAGCTTCTCCTCATGATTCTAAACCACATTAGAACTTGTCATTTTCCATTTTGAGGCTTTAATTCTTGTAGATCTAGAGTTTTGCTATTTTCGGATTTTGGTGTTTTGATCTATCAAACTTGCTTGTTTTCAAGTTTTGATGGTTCTATATTTTAGAGAATTTCATTCTACCCAATTTTGACCTTTGGAAGTTGGATTCGGACTTGTTTTGACCAAGATATGGACTGTTGAAGGTTAGATTCAACTTTAGAGTTCTTGCTGTTCTTGCCTTTGGAGAAGACAGTGAACAGTGAGCTAGCTTTTTAGCTTATGCCACTGAGCTGTACGCTGCTCTTTAGCGCTAGCTGCTGGTATGCTCTTTAGCGAGCGTACGCTAGCCTTGGTACGCTGCTCTTTAGCGAGCGTACGCTAGCCTTGGTACGCTGCTCTTTAGCGAGCATACGCTGACTTGGGTACGCTGCTCTTTAGCGAGCGTACGCTAGCCTTGGTACGTGCTCTTTAGCGAGCGTACGCTAGCCTTCGTACGCTGCTCTTTAGCGAGCGTACGCTAGCCTTCGTACGCTGCTCTTTAGTGAGCGTACGCTCACCTTGATACGCTGCCTGTTGGCAGCGTGTCTTGAGCATACGCTAGCTTGAGCGTACGCGTGCCTTGGTACGCTAGCTTAAGCGAGCAAGGCGTACGCTGGCCCCTTTCGTATGCTAGCTTGAGCGTACGCTGACCTGTAGCTTGAGCGTGCGCTTGTGTACGCTGACCCTTGCGTACGCTTCCCATTGGAAGTGTATGGATCCTCTGGTACGCAGACCTGAGCGTACGCTAGCCTGATGCGTAGCCTGATTACCTTTGATCTTCTATAGCCCTGTATATTGATATTTTATTAGATATTTAACGTCCATTTTATATCCTTACGCCTTTTGTCATGAACTTGATAATCATGGATTTGTTTAATATGTTTGAAAATGATACCTGAGCATGACGCGATAGTGACCCGTAGTGGTGCACTCCTGACATGAGTAACCTGACATGACCTGATAGTGGCCCGTCGTGGCGCACTCCTGATTAGTATACTTGACCTGATAACCTGGCATGTTATACCTTGATAAGCTGTTGCGACGGCTACCTGACATGACATGACTTGACAAGAATGAACATCCTGGACACCGTGGGTGATTGTGCTTGTACAAATAAACCAGTCCTGTCTTGCATCATGTCTAGGACGGGACTTCTGAGTACCACGGTCAGGAGTACCTACTAAAATGGACTATGGCTATAACTAGATTAATACATTAGTCATGACGAGATTTTCCAGCTACAGGCAATCCCGTTACCTGGGCGCGTCTGGGATCTGTAGCCTGCCGTCGAGTAAGGCACATTTCCAGCACACTGTCATGTGTTGCACCCTTTAAGCTACTTAAGGGTACATGCGTTTCCTGGACGATGTACCCACCTGAATTTAACCCTAATCTTTCGACCTGGGTAGCCTGGATGGTCTGCAGGGCTTGTGGCTGTGGAATAATCTCACTGCATCTTGTTAGTAATTAGGCTTGTGACAACCCTAGTTAGTTAAAGTATCAAGCCATAATTCTTGCTTGGCCGTGAAGTGATTGGATGGAGTCTAACCAGTCTAGTCTTGCCCTGATCCTGTTCCAGATTATTGAATGACCAGAATGCTTGTATTTATTTTACGATAAATGGTGAGAATTCCAAGTTCTGTTCAGACGAAGGGTTAAACCCCGGTCCTTGTTTAGTTTACGGGTTGTAACCTGGTTATCTGAATGGTTCCATGGTTATCTCGTCGTATATCATCCTGATGTATTTTCTTTATTTCCAGTTCTTATTATTTGCATATTGTGCTGATTGTTGGTTTTAGTTCTTAAGTGAAGCCTCCTTTGTGGCACTTGCTCTTTCTGGGGTCTGACCCAGCTGGTTTTGTGTGGCCAGATTTCGGAGCAGCTCCAGAGGATCTACTGACTTCCCAGCCAGATGGTGGCCACTAGACGGAACCCTGGCAACGAGTGGGTTATTTTTGGCTCTCCCGCTCTATTGTAAAAATATTTTGAGGCGTTTAGCCGACAAGCACCTGTTTAGCTCGATTGCACTTACTTACAATCTGCCTACGGGCTGAACATGATTGACAAATCCTAGGGTTGATCATGCATGACTAAACTCTTGCTAGTCCTAACATTTTGTAACGACTAGCTTCATGATCAGCTGAATATGTAATATTTGGGACGCCTTATTATTGTATATTTAATGATCATACATCTTGTGACTCTTACTTACTTGCTTATGATTGAGACACTAGGCTTGTTCATGACCTTAAGAGACTGCTGGCTTGTAGAAAACCCTCATGTATCCTAGACAGCCGTGACCGTATAGCGAGGTGGGTTGCACTTCAATATACGTAGCTGGCTATGTCTGCCCCCGCTCTCCAGTATTCTGGTTCTGGAGCGTGATATTAGGGTAGCTAGATATCAACCTATCTAAGGTTTACCTACCAAGAAATTTGGATATCCTAGGTATCTAGGCCATGTTAGGATACGGGGTATTGATTACCCTATTACCTTATCTATCTCATGAATTTACCCTTTTCACTATCACACTCCCATACCACTCACTCGCACACAACACTCACATGGTATTTCTCACTCTCATAGGCTTCTCCTATGGGTTTCCTACTTGTTTAGACAATAGACTACCTATAGGTTACTAAACTATGCACTCTAGACTCTCACACACCCACACAAACTCACAACTACACATACACACACATAAGTAAACACATGGACAGATTTTGTAGGATACTGGACTGTTTTGGGGTTTGTGGACTGATTTTGAGTGGTGTTATGGGGCTGTGCATGTGGGGCAAGTTAGGGGCTGATTTGGGGTCAAAGTGGGGGGCTAAATGTGGTGTTTTGAGTGGGACAAAAGTGGACTGTTTTGAGTCAAAAATAGGACAGCCAGTAGGCTAATATGGGCTGATACATGGGCATGTTTGGAGCTGTGTTTGGGGTGTTTATGGACTGAATATGGACAGCCATATAAGGGTGATGTAAGGGACTGAAATGAGCATATATTGGGACTCAAATGAAGTGGTGATAAGGAGCTATGGGACAGCCATCTATGGGAATACATGGACATGTTGGGACAGCATGTATAGGTGTATATATGGACTGAAATGAAGTCCAAGTGACAGCCATCTATGGCTCTGAAATGGACAGTAATGTGGGGTATTGGGGGCTGCCAAATGGGGTAAAATCTGGGCTGTTTAGGGGGTTTAAGTGGACAGGGTTTAGGGGCAATTTCTGGACAGCTAGAGGGCTGTTCTTGACTGTCATGGACAGCCAACTATAGGGGGAAAATTAGGGGACTGTTTAGGGTGAAGGGGACAGCCAAATGGTGGAGGTTTTGGACAGTGAAGTGGGGAGAAAACTGGACAGCAAGGTGGCAATGTAAGGGGCTGTTTTGGAGGCAAAAATGGACAGGAATATGGGTTTAGGTACAGCAAGAATGAGGTTTTTCCTCCCCTCCTAACACCCACAAACAACACACAAACTAACTCTCTACATATCCTCAAACCCTCTATGCTACACTCTTATACAAACACAAACACATACATCACTCTCCATCCCCTCTACCACTCTCTCTCAATCTCTAACTCTCTCCCTCAATCACTCTTCTCTCAACACTCACTAATATCACTCTCAAACCAAACTTCAAACACCATACACTATCACACTCAAACATAATATCAACACCTCTCCCTAACTCCCCTCTATCAACACAACACACACCATGGTACCACTACATGGCCTCCCTCCCAACCAACATCAAGCCACACACCACATAAATATATCCATATTAATATATAACCATATATATAAACATACATATATATATAAAGATATATAACAACCATATATGTATATTCATATAGATTATGATAAAAGGATACATTATGATACATAGAAAAACACATTCTAAAAACATGTAAAAATCTGGAATAATAGTAAGAACAACACAAAAATCAATACACAACCTATCTCATGTGTCCAAATGGAGGTTTTCCTATTGGGACACAAACCTACATATTGGACACTCTAATAATATCCAAAGGACACAAAAATGGTCTCTAATGGAGACACAACCATGGGAATCATTCCTATTGGGTTCCTAACCAATCTACATGAAAAGAAAAACTAATTTGGAGAAGGGATTACCTAGTTTTGGAGAAGGAACAATGGTGAGCTTTCAAAAGTGGAAAGAACCTTTGGAGAAGAAGAGAAGAAGTGGATGAGAATAAAAGGAAAGTGGTTTCTCTCCTACCCACTCCTACACTATGTGGCCAGCCAAGAGCTCTTATTTCCACTTTTTGACTAATTAAGTTTGCCCTCCTATTCTTTATTAGCTCTACACAAGGTTGCTTAGGGTTTGGGGGTTAAAAATGTAAATCTAGTGTTCTAATTAGGTCTAACCTAATCCATGGGAGTCATGATTAATCCCTCTAACTTTTGATGGTAAT